>JAFMSR010000011.1:40680300-40709461 GCA_022818135.1 Saxidomus purpurata
ACGATGTCTTTACCATGTTCAGACAAAATATACCATTTCCTCGCAAAATGAACGATACCTTTACCATGTACAAATGAAGTATACCAGTTCCTTGCAATATGAACGATACCATCACCATGTATAAACGAAATATACCACTTCCTCGCAAAATGAACGATACCTTCACAATGTACGAACGTAATAAACCAGTTCCTAGCAAAATGAACTTTTACTAAGTCTTTAGCAGGAACATACAAAATATACGAGTTACGCCCAAAATGAACGATACCTTTACCACGTACAAACGAATACTACCACTTCCTCACAAAATGAACAACCTTCACCAAGTACGAACGAAATATACCCATTCCTCGCAAAATGAACGATTACCTTCACCATGTACAAACGAAATATACCAGTTCCTCGCAAAAATGCACGATACCTTTACCATGTACAAACGAAATAAACCAGTACTTTGCAAAGTGAACAATAACATTCACATGTATAACGAAATAGAACAGTTCCTCGCAAAACGAACAATGCCTTCACAATGTACAAACGAAATATACCAGTTCTCCGCAAAACCAACGATACCTTTACCATCTTAAACGAAATATACCAGTTTCTCGCAAAATTAACGATACCTTTACCATGTAGAAACAAAACACATTTATACCAGTTTCTCGCAAAATGAACGATACATTTACCATGCACAAACGGGATATACCAGTTCCGTGCAAAATGAACGATACATTTACCATGCACAAACGGGATATACCAGTTCCGTGCAAAATGAACGATACATTTACCATGCACAAACGGGATATACCAGTTCCTCGCAAAATAAACGAAGCCTTTACCTTCATCATGAACTGCCATGCGTGGGGGTTAAAAAAAGTTAAAAGATTGCCAAATATCCTTGGTTACTCAGTCTATCCAGAAGGTTCTTTACACATGAAATATTACACAATAGGAAGACCATACTGTCACGCCTAGGACTTGGTAACACAATATTTCTCCTCAAACTGAACAAGACCATCAGGATACTAATGGCACGCACACTTTCCTTACAAAATGAAACTACTTATTACCATATACAAATATAGTATTTCCTCGCAAAATAAACAACACTATGTTAATAAAACTGGAGACAGAAAATTTGAAACAAATTCAAAGAACCAATCCGGCTTAAATTGACAATAGGATTCCCTTTCCCAAACAAATGAATTACAAAATAGTTCATTATTAAAGTTGCAAAAAAATAATTACAATGTTCATTATTAAAACACCAATAGTTTGTTGCGTCAACAAAACACGCCAGAAAGTGTCTCTTACATTTCGACTTATTATTGATCGGACTATGTAATTAGAATGACAAGAAATACGTTGATGAACATTGCTTTCACAACTTTATACTGGGTTGTATGCGACTCCCTTCCTTTGTCTTTTGAATAAGTCGGTAGTTGATAAGTCCCTTTTTATACTATAAATTGTAATTGAAACAGTGTTAGTGGACACCTCTAGTAAGCAGCCGTACGCACTCAGCAGCTAACACTGACGTAACTCAGTAGAAAATGTTCATATTAAATACACATATATTGAGCAGTAACTTTAAGTGACCACAGTTGCTGAAGCATCCTGGGACACGTTGCTAACGGCAGTGATGACCACTGTCCATAATTTAATCTACATTTTTGTAATTTCTTTTAAATATCATTCTGTTACACACGAAATGTACATAAAGGCATGTAATTAGTGTACATAAAGTGTACATAAAGGCGATCACAATGTATTAACAATTGTTTGAACTAATTATGGCGTACAAAATGTACGTGAAGATAGACCAACAAAATTGTACACTGTTCATTCGGGGATAAAAACAAATGTATATTTTTGTTAGGATAAAGCCGAGTACATGTTTCCTAAGATATGCAGGCGGGTTGCTACAACAAATAACTATATTAGGAAAAACAACGACTTGATGCAAGCAATGCATTCCTGATTTCCTATTTATTCTCACCATCTTATGACATGTTATAAGCAGTGTTGCAGTAATGTTACATTGTTTTGACAATCTAACCGTGTCAATACACCCTTTGTCTTTCTTTAAACATATTGTAATTTTACATTCATTATCCAGGTTCAAACGAACGGGGGTGGAGGTATAGGAGTTTAGAATATTTTGTTTGGTCAATGGGGGATGTTGTTGGGAGTTCTACCTATAGCCGAGGCCTGACCTAACTCATTTTTATATCACAAGCCTAATTTACAGGATATAAATCAGAAGCCAAAAAAAGACGTAGACATAACCTTACTTCATAAAGTTCTAAATTCGTCTGTTCGTCCGTCCACCTAAATCAACTAAAACACAATATTCTCACGTACATTATTCTAATAAGACTTTTGTTTATGTCACAACATGTCACAATACTAGAGGTTGGTAAGAGGAAATTATACACAAATGACATATTGTTATTTCAGTAGATACGAGGAAAAAAGTATCATATCCTCGTGAAGGAAAACAATAAAGAGGGCTGTCGTTCCGTATAGATTACGCAATATAACTAAAATAGAACTGATAAATATTCCAATTACATTTGTTGTTTATGGCAATTTGTATGCGCAATCTGAAGGCCATTTATACAAATAGGCATTATTTTCATTATTTCGATACTTATAAACAATGTACTCAATTATTGGGATAGGAATTGGCACACTTGTAGGCAATATTGTTTCGCAAACGAACTAAACTGAATTAGTACAATGTAACAAAATAATGAAGTGCTGTAACTTTCACTTTTAAAATAATTTACTAAGTCTAGCTAATTTCTATGTATATATATAAAACATTGGAAAACAAACTTGAATTTAGTAACACTATACTGTGCATTCCAGATAAATATCCAAACGGAAATTACTATAGAAACTATTGGAGAACACAATATGGTGGATTTTTCAATTACCTCACCAATGGCAACCCCAATAATAATCTTCCTCTTTCGCTTTTGAGTGAAAAGAAAACTTCATTAATGACATTTATTCAATGGTTTTCGCTTAAATATTTATTTTTCAACAACTAAGCACTTCCGATTGCAAAACTGATATGAAAGGTAGATTAAAAGGTTCGTGCACTTCAATGAGATTGAAAGGTCAAAGTACAGTATCACATTACGGGCCTCAGAAAATACATAGATTAACAGTATTAGGTTATTAATGATCATATATAACAGTTGATTTTCTTTCCGTAAATATTAAATGTAATTTCCTTTTTTTAAATTTTATTTTGGCTTAAATAAATGATTATTTTCAAAAAAACAAATACCTTTGATGATTAAATCCAACGTCAATGGAATTTCCAATTAGGCTATTTATAGAAACCATTAAATACGCCGTACGGTGTATCATATGACAGTATCTTATGTAAATACTATTCGTGCATAACATACAGTATTCATTTTCATTTAATGTTGATATTTAGCAAATCTATATCTCAGTTCATTTAAAACATACCTGATGTAGTAATATTTTAAACACTTAATATGATGATATCATGTTTCTTTTCTAACATTTATATATTACAGTTAAATACAGCATACCAAATCATAAAACTAGTCAACAATATCTTTTTTATCAGATAAGGCTATGGAGAGTTACACTTTTTGTACAACATACTACATTATGTTAATACTACTTATACACTAAGAAAATATAAGGAGGAAGTCCGAGAGAATTTTATTAAGTATCTTTTTCAAAAGAAAAACTGCATCAACTTGGTTGTGTTTGTATTGTCTAATGGTTAATTCATAGCGTGTGTTGAATAGTTAATATATGTCACAATGTTATAAGTTATGACCAAATATCTCTTAAATACTAAAGTTTACAATACTAAGAATTATGGCTACAACATACTAGTGGTTGTGATTCTAATGTTTGGAAACCAAAGTCAAAGTCTAAAGTTTGCATACATATAAATCTGTGGATTCCAAACATGGTACAGATTAGACTTATATTTAATCAACTGCTAGACAATCTATAACATGGTGTTTAAAGTATCCAATTTTATTACATTTTATACGTATTGAGATAGGATTGCTTTCTATGGCAAGAGTATCATATACAGTAAACTCCGTATATAACGACTCCGGATATAGCGTAATTCCGGATATAAGGAACAAAAATTCTCTGCCCGAGTTATGTTTCTTTCTTTATTCTATATGAAAATGATATATGGATATAACAAACTCGAGATATAAGGAACACATTGGTTCGAAGGAGTTCGTTATAAGCGGAGTATAGGGGAGACCGGGGCTAGTGCGGCCCCGTTTTAGAAAAATCACAATTTATCAACGGCTGCTTTAGTTCGACCTCTGAAAATTATATTTAGGTTGGGCATAATTGTGCTGTACTTGCCCCACTATTCCCTATAGTGTTGCTCAATTTTCAGAAGGGTAATTTCTACTCCAAGAAATCAGGTCAAGGTAACCGAACTTGCCCCGCAAAGGGGCAAGTTTGGCCACCCCACGGGGCAAGTTCGGCCCGCAGAGACGTTATTGTACAAAGTTTGTATATCGCCTCGCCCCCTATTAATCCTACAGACCCCCTATATTTCCGTAGTGGGTCAGTAACAGACCCAATAACTAATAATATTAAATATGCCGGCTTATAGAGTGTTAGTGCGGGGCAAGTTCGGCTATAGGCCAAACGTGCCCCTTCTCGAAGGGCCGAACTAGCCCCCGGCAGTATTTACAGAAATATCACGTGACATCATCTTGCACGGTGCAGAAAACGGAATTTACATGGTACTATATCAAAGCCCATTATCCTTTATTAATATACATATAAGAGTTTAATCTGAATCTTAACGGGTCTCAAGAAAAATAAAAACTGAAATGGAAGTTGAAAATTTCCGCACAAATCGAAAAACTGATGTTTCGGTTCCAAAACGACATTAACCATCACAAGGTGGCCATTTTTGTAGGTATGTATATAAAAGTGTCACAGGTGACGTCATAATATTGATGACATCTCTATATCTTGGTCCAGGCGCTATTTGTAAACAGATGCCGAACATACCCCGAGGCCGAACTAGCCCCGGTCTCCCCTACTGTATTTCTATTGATGTATATTACGTTAATTCTGGTGAATTTAGACTACTATGCCTCGTGTAAGTTTTAAAGCTGAAGCCAAGACAATGTTTTTTTGTGCCTTAATTCAATGAAAAATCATTGCACAAGATAATGCTGTTAACATGCGGATCTTCTCTTGCTAGAGAAGCTTCCCATTAAAATTTGATAAATTTCAGTTTGGAGTTACTGAGATATAAAGCAAAGGGCAACAACTCCTTGAAAAGTCATTCAACTCGAATATGCCGATCATATGCGCCTCTCCTATTGATAATGAAGCAGTCTATGAAATTTCAATGATTTCAAGTAAGTTGTCATGAGAAATAGCCCGGACAAGGATGCACAAAAGCGACATATATACAATATGTACTCATAATGTAGTGTAAAATATCATTGAACAGAACATGCTTGCAACATGCGAATCCCCTAGCTAGGAAAGCTTCCCATAAAAGGTTGTTGAATTCCAGCAGGGGTTGCTGAGAAATGCTTTTATACTATATGTACATATTATGAAAGGACCATTGTTCAGTGAGAAGAAAATCGAACGGTAACACGCTTGCAATGTGCATAATTATCATTGTTTAGATTGTTTTAAGTCGCGATTGACCGTGGGATACTTGCTCAGAACAAATATGCATATCTCCTTTTATTTCGAAAGCTTCATATAAAGATTTTTTCATTTCAGCCTGTGGTTGCTGAGAAATAGCGCCGATATTTATCCAGTGTATGAAAGGTAAACAGAATAGTAATAATGGCCAATTCCTTCCTGTACTCATGAACAATATTGCTTGTTTTATTGTATTTGTTTAGCTATTGAAAAGAATTATCATAATAGGTATAGGTAAACATACAAAAAAGATATAATCTTTAAAGATTTTGGTATTTATCGCACACTTCCTTGATAAAGTGGTAAACACGTACCGTATCGATTTTGGACGTCAAATGTTTATGTTTAGATTAATGATATAACGCTTTATTTAATTAAACAATTTTCTTACAAATGTAAGACTACATGCAGTCCTGTTGATCATTATCAACTTACTTATTAACTCACCTGAGAACGAAGTGCTCAAGAGTATGGAGCTTTTAAGTGGACACCGGATGTTCAATTAATGTAGCCCTGTTTACGTCTACTTGTTTACATACAACTAAGCATCACTGTCCTGTAGCCAAAACGGTGTAGTCATTCCAAGATGGCGGACACGCAAACATGCTACAGGTAGGTGTCCTTTATTTCTACTGAATTTTAGTATTTTACAGCCTTTATTGAGGTGAATTTGGGTCCACACCGACTCAGAATAGAATAAACCTTAGCGCAGATACTGGCATTATGCAAGACATGCATTTGAAACACCAGCATTTGTACCAAAACTGTTCACCTGATCTCCGTTTAAAAATCCAATCGAGGAGACGACCATAAATTACCATTTAGACACTGATCAGTGCTAAGTAGGCTCTAGAATTGATAGTTAATAATGCAGAAAACCCCTCTTTTACTGTCTGCAAGGCGATTATGACATATCCGTTTATTTTCTTGGAGAAAATTTTGATTATTTAAAACTTGCTGTGAACGGCGCAGTCCTCGTCAACGGTTTAGTCAGAATGAAATATTTGTGAATGGAGTAGTCTTGAAAAGTAAACGGATTAGTCTTGAAAAGTGAACGGTGTGGTCCAAAACATTTCAACTTAAAATAGGGTCGGTAATGCTAAGGAATTGACAGTAAAAGAGGGGTTTTCTGCATTATTAACTATCAATTCTAGGGACATACTTAGCACTGATCAGTGTCTAAACGGTAATTTATGGTCGTCTCCTCGATTGGATTTTCAGGTGAACCGTTTTGGTTTCAAATGCATGTATTGCATAATGCCAGTATCTGTGCTAAGGTTTATTCTATTCTGAGTCGGTGTGGACCCAAATTCGCCTCAATAAAGGCTGTAAAATACTAAAATTCAGTAGAAATAAAGGACACCTACCTGTGGCATGTTTGCGTGTCCGCCATTGTGGAATGACTACACCGTTTCGTCTACATGACAGTGAACATATCGTCTGTCTAAATCATGTTGGCATGATGTCTAGTAACGTTACATGTCGTTCAACTTTTGGACAACAAAAACTGTAACATGTAACTGAAGAACTCGTGTATCAAGCGATGACGACAAACATCATGTCGAGTAACATGTAGGGTTAGGAAACCTTAACCTCTAAGCATGTTGTCTAATCTTTGACCGACATGTCGCAGTAATAGACAGCAAGTTGACATGATTTAGACGACTTGTTCAGTTGTTTTTCAACAAGTAGACGTAAAACAGTGTACATGGACTACATAAGTGGACATTCAGGTGTCCACTTCAAGCTCCCATACAAGAGTGAGCTATTGTGGCCAGCGGCTATTCTGTGTTGTGTGTCAACATTTTGCTTCGAACAACATCTTCTTCTAATCTGCTTGGCAGAAATTGATGAAACTGGTCAGTTATTGTGTGGTCCTCAAAGACGTTAAAAGAATTTCAATCCATGCAGCAAGTACATATTTGGCATGTAGCATTTTCTAACAGACCTTTACAAAGATTGTCAAAATTGACTCCGCCCTTAGTGTCACTTGATTTTACATTTGGTTCTATAATGACATGTCTTTTGAATTCTGACTTCTGAATTCGAACTTCTGATTTTTGATTTCATACTTATATGATTTTGTGCTGGAAAGAAGCCACCATAAGTATTTTATATTTATTATTTATTAGAGTCCAATCTGCATACATACATACGTACGTAATATCTATTATACATTGTATGCTAAAAAATAAAACTTTTCATAAATAGTACTCTAAAAGTGATACACATTTATTATCACAGTTGGTACTGAAAACCATAAATATACAGGGATAAAATTTGCGAAGATGGCATTAATCCTGACTAGTTAAAGCCTAAAAATTGCTCTAAGAGAATTCATATAAACTTTGACAACAGAAAAAAACAGCACAAATGTACATTAATTAAAAAAATATTTTAAGAGAACAGTTATTACCTCAGATCAGATCTGGTGTAACCTGATTAATACCAACCTCCCAAAGAATTTTACAATCATAGCATTTCAAAATGATTAAAACTAATCAAATGTTGTTAAACATATAAAACATTATATAAGATTATTTACACAAATACAATCTGCGAATGTCTAAAATTTTGCAACAGGTTTTGGCAATAGATCTTATTAACATTGGGTTTGTAAATACAAAATGTAGGTATTTCAGCTGTTCATATTCAGACACATTCTTGAAATTGTCAATTCCTTTGACTACACAAAACCCGCGACAGTTTTCCACTGACAGACCACAGTAGGGATCCAGGCCATCTCCCCTGCAAGAGCCAAATTAAGAGTATATCTCCCTACTCCCAAACAGGACCGCATGGCTCTATTTTGAACAGCATCAATGCAGGAAAATCACCTGTACCCCCAAATGGCTGAACCATAACTGATAACCGGCCACACTACAGCATCGTGGAGCCTTGTGAACACGTCATATGGAACCCCACCCGTCAATTTGTATTTTGCAATGCCCAGACCAAGTGCACGGCTTCCACTTTGTGCCAGAGCTTTAACCATAACATTTAAATCCAGATGCTCATGCATTACTAAACCAAGGGAAGTATATCTATCTACTATTTTAAGTGTGTCATTACCACACATAAAAACCTGATCTGTTCTTGGACAACTAGGTGGTCTAAAATGTATAATATTACTTTTAGAGTTATTAATGTTCATATCATTTATATTGCACCAATCATGTAATGCATTCAACAGCTTTTGTAGATCAGTAGCAATTTCTGCTAATAATGCAATGTCATCTGCATATAGTAAGATGCATAAAAGTTCGTCACCAATTTCAACACCTATGTCTAAAGAGTTAAGAAATACAGCAAGATCATTGATATACAAATTTAGTAATATAGGTGACAAAATACACCCTTGTCTTAAGCCTGATTTAACATCAAACCATTCAGTAGAAAAACAATTTACTCTGACTGAAGCAGAAACTGTGGAATATAGTGATTTTATAGCATTATTTACTATTTTTCCATTTATACCGGTATTACATAATCTATTCTATAATTTACTTCTATTTATAAAATCGTATGCCTTACGAAAAGCTATAAAGGCTGCAAAAGTTGATTGTTTCAATTTTTTCCTAGTATCTATTACATTACACAAAGATGAAATTTGGTCTATGGTACTACGCTTTTTCCTAAATCCATTTTGTTCATGCACCAAAATTCCATTGCGTTCTACCCAATTACTTAATCATTCATACAGAACAATATAATTTATACATTGCTGATGCAAGAGCTATTCCTCTATAAGACATGGGATCTCTAGGATCAGAAGCTGAAGATTTTGGAATAGGGTTTACAATACCTTTGCCCCAAATTGTTGGCACAGTACACTTATTAAAACAAGTATTAAGAATAATATTAAGAAAATAGCAGTATCATTTTTTAAAACTTCATTTGGGATACCATCTATACCAATTGCTTTTCCACGTTTTACTTTATCTACAGCCTTCTTAACTTCAAGAATAGAAATACTTTCATTGTAAACATCAACATGTACATTATTATTATGACTACGTTCATTGTCAAAGTGGACTACATCATTAGTATCAGAATTATTATACAATACTCTAAAATCATTTTCCCACTTACGTCAAACATCCTGTGAAATTGTAGAAATTGAACCATCTTCAAGAACAACTTCCATCGGAATCTTATTGGACTTGCTGTAACAAACACCAATTTTACCAATGGACTTCCAAAATTTGATATTATCAACATTGCATTCCGACAAATGTTCATTTTGCCTATTATACAAGTAAAAACGTTTAGATTTCTGTACTTCTCTATCAAAAATCTTGCGAGCTTGTACATAATCAAATTTGCATTTATTTTTGCTAGAAACACTTTTACAACTAAGCCATATTTTTTCTTTTATACAAACATCTGACCATAAATCAGTCAATTGTTGAGACCACCAGGTCTTGTCGGGTTTACGCCTCTTATTTTTAACTCCAAAAGAATCTTATCATACATATTCATTTCAATAAGTTCACACCAATTCTTGTACACATTGTCAGTATTTTCCTGACTTGATACACTTAATTCCAATGTATTTATCAAATCATTTAAAAAACCTAGTGGTACATTGCTAACATCAAATTTGTCAAAGGACCACTGTTTGTAAGATAAGTGACGGCCAAAAGCAACACCGATACTAAACTACATAAATTAAGTTTACCTAACTATTTAATGGAGTTATGTCTTTTTGTTTAAAAATTGTTCACACTACTCCTCTTGACTTACTGCACTCATTTGTTATAATTTCTGCGCGTTGATTAGTAAATATACTATCCAACTTTTCCTTGACTCTAAATAAGGTCATTCAATCTTTGCAAAAGCATTAAAATGAGTTTGCATCGCTCTATATATTTTAAATATGAGAATTCATCAAACTATATGTTTGAAATCCAGACAACTCCTTCGGCACTTTTATCTATAGGACCAAGTGATGGCGAATGCAATGAAGCATTTCTATGTTAGGAACTGTCAACAAAGTACATGTATATATTAATGAATTATGATCAATGATGTAAAACGATTCCCTTCAAAATACTTAATACTGTTAAAACTATAAAAATATAATCATGCCAGTATACATCTTGCGTAATATGAACGAGTAAAATATCTAACTAACCTGAAACAACAATATCCAAGATATATGTATCTAATTACTAAGTAAAAAAACAACAATGTACTATTTTATCTATAGGAAAAGGTGATGGTGAATGCAATCAAAAATATAAGTGTAGTATAGTAACAGGTCAAAGGTTAGTAAGAGATTAGTGCTTGTAACGGGACATGGTTGTAGACTTTTAAACAGGTATAAGGTACTATACTATAAATAAAATGTTACGGAGCAGGTTGTATTGAATTGTGTCCCTTTGCACAGTAGTGTTTTACACCAAATTTGATAGTAGTGAAATAAAATCAACATGCCTCAACACCCTGAAGGAGCGCCGAGATTTACAGTAGCTTGGTAACTGAAATGTTTCATACATAGTTTACTGTGAAAGCTGGAACAAATACTTTCTGCGTAATGCATTGTTAATGTAGAAAGTAATACATGTAATTAACATATCATTAAAGCTTCTTGTGCTTTCACGAAACCAGTCTTTCGTCGACGTTGCAATAACTTAGAACAAACACTGAATATCCAGCTTACAAGCGTTTTTTCTCTAACAACTATTTTGCGTGTGGCTACTTTATTTCGACTTAAAGATTATAATAGTCATCTCAGAAATAAATCCTAAGAAAGAAAAGAATTTTGATACAAATTGTTTTGCATAAGTTGGACATTTGAGTTTGCATATTCGTTGCGACTGACATGTGCGTCTTCAGCCTTGTTGAAACAATTGACTCTATCTGGATCTTCGTAGACTACAGTTTCTGGTCTCACCCTGTCTGCCTTATTCACAGAAAATGTAGCATCCTTTTCAAGTAACACTGATTGTCTTAATTTCGCAATTTTCTTTCGTTGTTTTCTTGGCATGACGCAACATAAAATGATAGACACAATTAATATAATCAAAAGAAGGGCCATCATTAAGGAAATTAGCAATATCACCAGATGTGCGCTACAAAGTCCCTGCACGTAATTCAAAACATCGCTGTCATTTGGCTCGCTACCTTTGTCGTCAGCTCTTTTGGGTTTACAGTCGATCATAATTTGTTCAGGCATCCCATCGAATGTCGTAATATGAAACACAAACGCAACACCTGTGTCATGTATTCCCGTTTGTTTCAAATCGATGGTCACGTCACTCGAATTTTGTGCTACGATCATGTTGCCTTTCTCGAATAAAGATACCTGTAATTTTTCTAAACTTTCGACAGTATAAATCGTTCCATGCATTGTGTAATTTATCGTTAATGGAAATATTGAATCTTTTGTAAGTTGTTTCACAATCAGTACTTTCAGAATGACATTTAGATCAGTTCGAGCACTTATATCACACTTACATCCAGTGTGTGTGGATGAATTTGGGAATCCGGCACTTGCAACGTCCACACTTTTTAAATATTCAGTACTATTTCCATTTTCACAAGTGTGCAAATTAGATTTTGCACTGCTGATTGCGAACATAAACGTTGTATATATACAAATCAGGCAGAACTTTACAAAGCAAAGCATTTTTAAAACAGGTATCACGAGAAATTACAGTACAAATTAGAAAATAATAATTAGTGAATGTTCGCAGTTAAATATCACTAAATTTCCTGGCCTATCCTAGCAATAACTGATACATGCTGTATAACAAAACCTCTTCACTTAATTTCCGTAAGTATATCTTTCCTGTTGACCGTCCGGTTTAAACGCCCGTGATATATCCACTTGTATACATATACGAGGGGTGTTCCAGTGCTTACTTTACCTAATTACTTTTTATACCCCCGAAGGGTGTTCATATTAAAATCGCACCGTCCGTCTGTCCGTCCGTCTGTGCGTCCCCACTAACAAATTCGTGTACGGACTGTAACTCTGTCATGCATTGAAGGATTCTAAAATAACTTGGCACACATGTCTAGCACATCAAGACGACGTGTCGCGTGCAAGACCCACATCCCTACCTCAAAGGTCAAGGTCACACTTGGATATGAAGGTTATGGAATCCTCTTTATATGCACACATTCATGTACGGACTGTAACTTTGTCATGCATCGAATGATTTTAAAATAACTTGGCACAAATGTTTTGCACATCAAGACACGTCTCGCGTGCAAGACCCACGTCCCTAGCTCAAAAGTCAAGGTCATATCTGCATTGTTTTAAATAACTTTCAAGTGTTGGGGTACGGGGCACTTAGTTTTTAAAAAAAACATGTTATCCCTAATTATTAGGTAATGGATTCCTAAATATATGCATATATGCACACATTCGTGTCCGGACTGTAACTTTGTCATGCATTGAAGGATTTAAAATTAACATGGCACAAATGTCGCGTGCAAAAGTCAAGGTCATACCTGCATTGTTTTAAATAACTTTCAAGTGTTGGGGTACGGGGCACTTTGTTTTTAAAAAAAACATGTTATCCCTAATTATTAGGTAATGGATTCCTAAATATATGCATATATGCACACATTCGTGTCCGGACTGTAACTTTGTCATGCATTGAAGGATTTAAAAATAACTAGGCACAAATGTTTAGCACATCAAGACGACATGTCGCGTGCAAGACCCACGTCCCTAGCTCAAAAGTCAAGGTCATACCTGCATTGTTTTAAATCACTTTCAAGTGTTAGGGTACGGGGCACTTAGTTTTTTAAAAAAATGTTATCCCTAATTATTATGTAATGGATTCCTAAATATATGCATATATGCACACATTCGTGTCCGGACTGTAACTTTGTCATGCACTGAAGGATTTAAAATAATTTGGCAAAAATGTCTAGCACATCAAGACGACGTGTCGCGTGCAAGACCAACATCCCTACCACAAAAGTCCCTAAGACTCTTGTCCCTAGCTCAAAGGTCAAGGTCACACTTAGAGTTTGAAGGTAATGGGTTCCTCTATATATGCATATATGCACACATTTGTGTCCGGACTGTAACTTTGTCTTGCATTGAAGGATTTAAAATTAACATGGCACAAATGTCTATCACATCAAGACGACGTGTCGCGTACAAGACCCACATCCCTACCTTAAAGGTCAAGTTCATACTTAGAGTTTGATGGTAATGGATTCCTCTATATATGCCTATATGCACACATTCGTGTCTGGACTGTAACTTTGTCATGCATTGAAGGATTTAAAAATAACTTGGCACAAATGTCTAGCACATCAAGACGACGTGTCGCGTGCAAGACTCTTGTCCCTAGCTCAAAGGTCAAGGTCACACTTAGAGTTTGAAGGTAATGGGTTCCTCTATATATGCATATATGCACACATTTGTGTCCGGACTGTAACTTTGTCATGCATTGAAGGATTTTAAATAATTTGGCAAAAATGTCTAGCACATCAAGACGACGTGTCGCGTGCAAGACCAACATCCCTACCACAAAGGTCAAGGTCACACTTAGAGTTTATAGGTAATGGAATCCTGTATATATGCATACATTTGTGTCCGGACTATAACTTTATCATGCTTTGAAGGATTTAAAAATAACTTGGCACAAATGTCTAGCACATCAAGCGGATGTGTCGCGTGCAAGACCAAATACCTCAAAGGTCAAGGTCACACTTAGTGTTTAAAGTTATGGAATACTGTATGCATGGTTACTCTGCCATGCATGGAAGGATTTTAAAATTACATATCACATTTATTTAGCACATGGAGAGGACACAGACTGTGAGGCACCTCTTTCGGGGGCATTCGTCACTTGTGAGGGACAGCTCTTGTTTTACTTGACTTTATTTTACTTATTTTACGATAAAGGCAATTCTTCTATAATACTTTAACAAGGTCATCCCTTTGCATTACTTAATTCTTTCTCTCCATCGTCAACATCCCATACTCTGTCTAGTCTACTTATATCAAGGTACACTCTGACATCATGATAAAATGTGAAATAATTTATTTTTGTGACAGTAAACCAGCAAACAACTGACTTGCATCATAGATAAACTACTAACTTGTTTTGTTTTGTTTTTCAGTAAAGTGCTGCTGCGAAAGCAACTTTGCGAAAGGTCACCTGAAAATTCTAAAGCTGACATGCAGGAGCAGGACAGAGTAGGGAAGATAAAGTGTTTGGTGGTTAAAGAGAAGAATGCATCAACAATTAAAGGGATAAGACTATATCATATTTAACAATCACTTCTAACGGGGCTTTTCCAACACTTGTTTGATTAACTGGGCTCGAATTTCCAATGATGGGCAATTACTTCGAAGATATGTTTGAAGCTTAGCGTCAGTATTCTGAAAGAGAATGCTTCTCTTATCCAACTTAGCGTCATTATTCTGAAAGAGAATGCTTCTCTTATCCCACTTAGCGTCAGTATTCTGAAAGAGAATGCTTCTCTTATCCCACTTAGCGTCAGTATTCTGAAAGAGAATATCCGCCAAAACTCTATGTATCTATATGGCATGCTTATTCATACAAATTGCAGGCTCATTTGTCTTAAATTTCCAGGATTGTTTTTAATTTAATGATATTGTAAAATAAATATACTGATAGGATAGTGATAGAACCATTCACTATTCACTCTTAAACAATGTTGACATATTCATTTCTTTTGTATTCATGTCGGTTTTTCAAGAGTTTCCAGGAAGCCTTTTTATTTTTTGCAATATCATTTATTTCATTCAAATATTTCTTACATGTACATCTATTTAAAAAGTAAAGTTATTAATGTTTTTGGTACAAATAAAGGTCATTTCCACCGGTAAGACATTTTACGGTAAAATAAGAGCTACTTGTCAATGTGGTCCTGGAAGTAATGGTGTGTTATTTCCGAAAGAATATATAGTTCTTGTTACTCTACCAAATTTGTACCAAATTATTGAATAATAAATAAAATACATGCATTTTCTTATCTGTCGCGTGATGTCAGTTTTATAAATAATTCCAGAATTGGGGTAGGGTTATTAAAATTCCTATAACTTGGTTATTTCACGGTTATTTGTTTTTTAATCCGGAAGTGATACATATTAAGAAAAGATTAAGCCTATCATGATTTGAATTGGTGCCAATTAGGGTCCCACTACCTTAACTATAACATTCGAACTACATGCCTTGATAAATTACGTAGAAAAACACAACTACTTGTTATGCCATTATCTAGCTATTTACGATAGGATGTATTTTGTTTAATAATTCATTTTATGATTGCTTTGTCGCAATCTTTTACTTTCTTTTTTGATTGTTTATAAGACCCTGGGACTTCTCCCTGAGTGAACTTGCCAAGACTTCTGGCAGGCGCAGGTTGAAGAGAGACAGATGCAGATACAAGGGAATTCGGGTACCAGACCCTAGCTCTTTTTACAAATAGGCACCTTGGTTCTTTTCTACGTGCCCGGTGTATACCACCGATACACGTGAGACTATATCTGGGTTTCTAACAAGTTCATCTCTAGATGGGTGGTAAACACTGAAAAGCGTTTCTGAAATTTTCAGTGCCCCGGCAGGGATTCGGACCGGGGACTTCCGCATTGGTAGTCCAGAGCGATAACAACTCGACCACCGCACTACCCTCTATTTCACAATCACGGTGTCACGAAAGAGTTATAATTTCAGAGGAGCTGACAGGAACTGTTACTTCTTGCACCCCACTGACTATATATTGAAGTTGAAGAACGAATTCCAAAAGACGATATGTAGAGCCAATATGCCAAGCTAACAGAGTGGACCAGGTGCCGAGCAGGCGACCATCAAAATGGGATGGAACTTAAGGTCATGAAACAAACTTCATTTTAACAGGAGCAAGAGAAGTAAACAGCAGCTTAAACGTCAATGCAATAAATGTTGGGAATGATATAATGTGACAATGGTCACTTGAAGCCAATATGGATTGAGCTTTTCCATAATAGTCTACAGAAATTCTCGAACGTATTCCCGTAGCGGACTTAAATCCATTCAACATTGACTCGAATGAACACAACACGATCAAAGCATTTTGATGTGTGATTACTTTTACAATAATGAGGCGTGGTCATGCGATTATCGAAGTAATAGTACCAAATACTGAAATTCCCAAAACAACAAGGAATGACCTTCATTGTATGCATTTAGTGTTTTCGTGTTTGAGTCGTAGAAACTGGTGATTCCAGAGATTTACTAAACGTAATAAATGCAACACCATGACCATATCAACATAAATATCAAACCGAGTCATGTCAGAAACCTTGATTACTCTAATTTCATACTAAAACTTGCAAGAGTATATATAAACATTTCTTAGAAGCCCATTAACAAAATCATAAATGACATTTTACATTAAATTAATGCCAGGTCCACAGAAATGTATACATCTATAGGGAAATTGTATCCAAACTTGCACATGTTTAGTTGGTTACTAGGTAGACACTCACATCCTTATTAAAATTAGCTTCTTTGCTTAAAACAGAAAAAAAGACAAAAATCTATATTTTCTTAGCGCATAGGAAAACCAGTTTTGGCATAAAATGTTAATACCCTTAATGATATATGTTTTCATTTGAAAAGAAAAATGTATTGTCGTTAAACATTTCTTTAAGTACAAATTCGCATTTTGTCTAGAGCTCACGATCGAAAAATAAAAAGCAAACAAAATGACGGAGGAAGTGATTTTTATAAAAACAATACTTTGCACATTACATGTATCTTACATGAGTCCAAAACTATTGATTGGTGCTTCATCCTTTTACCATTATATTTAAGAAGTTATAATTACATGTACATGGTTTTATATTCTAGTATATTCTTTCTTTTACTTCATTTTCGCTTATTTACTCCGAAGTCCAAATGTTAAGAATCATTCCAAATTCCTATATCTATAGAGAGACAAGGAATTATTGTCCTTACTTTGGCAATTTATATTAAAAATGCCAACGGCGACCAGATATTACGTCCTATAAAATGTGCTTTTACTGGAACTATCAACAATTCAATTACACTTTTACGTTGTTCTGTCGTGTCAAATTAGTGGGTCTTTCATATTTGCGAGAA
This sequence comes from Saxidomus purpurata, assembly GCA_022818135.1. Taxonomy (NCBI): domain Eukaryota; kingdom Metazoa; phylum Mollusca; class Bivalvia; order Venerida; family Veneridae; genus Saxidomus; species Saxidomus purpurata. The sequence continues at coordinate 40,698,096 of JAFMSR010000011.1, forward strand.
GAAAATACCTTGTATTCAATCCGAAAATGCAACTACATTAAATTTTGTATGTTATTCATAGCATTTTAGCACATAATGCGTTAGAATATGGCGAACCGTTTCGGAATTTTCACATTGCGGTTTTTAATGGTTGTACATTGTCGGTATAAGGGAAGTAAATCTAAATTATCACTCACACACACGATAACTTCAGAAGGCCTTATTGGCTCCCTTCCTGACGAGTCTGGTTAAAACCTTAAGTTATCCACGTTTTGGGTAAAATGCCTCTCGAATGTGGTAGCCAAGGATAAAACCTGCATTAGTGTAGTTCGTGTTTATTTTGTGCTTTGGTGCATGTTATTGTATTTTGTATATAGGATGTTTACTATCTGTTTCACTTGATGAGAGAAGTCCCTTTATACTCTGAAATCATTCCGACTCACGGGCCCTATTTTGTTGGTGGAGCCCCAAATTTAACATTTGGTCACCCAGTTTAAAAGAACGTGTTAAATTAAAACTGAATAACTAAATACCCAATGTCGAAAGATATGGACCTTATTTTAAGAGAGAACAAGAGTTTTAAAGTTTGTTTTCTAATGTGATAGTGACATCGTGGAAATTTTCATTCCAGGAACCTTGTGAAAAGACCGCTAGCCAAAACTACGAACCCTATAACTTAGCTCTTGTAGTTGTTGACAAGAATATTTCCACATATTTCCTATTTGCAGTTACGTTTTTCAGTCCTGTGGAACTATTTGTTAAAGTAGTAACGTCTAATGCCATAATGTTCCTGGCGTTCAACTCCCCGACGCTAAAAAAAGTTTCCTTGTAGAAGACACAAAAACCATGCCTCCTGAATTTGGCCATCAGGATTTACACACGTATAAAGAATTATTGTTTACTATGCAGAACCCTGTAGTAAATGTACTGACCGCCCAGTTTATGTATGAATGTATGTATTTTAGAGTTTTAGTACCGGATAATCCATATGACCAACGCCCCCAGAAGAGTTTAGTTATTTTAGGTTTTGGGGGATAGTGCAAGATACAAAACGTGTCCAGTTCCGGAGACATCCGTGGTTTTTTAACATGCCAAATACATGGGACCACGGTCTTTTAGTCTCACCCTAAAGACCATTAGATATGTTAGTGGAGGAGCGGGGTATCGAACCTGCAAGCCCAGTGCGTTACCACTAGACCACTGGTCCGCCCAATTCATCATGATGAAAAGGGACTTTATACACCTCTCTTACAATGTCGTTTACAATGCTAACAGTAAGGATGCAGATCCATAAGCGGGTCAAGATAAACACTCAAAACAAAACAAGAAAAATGAGACAAAAGGAATCTTTGGTCCTTGTTTAACTGGTTCATACCTCTTTAATTGGTCTTTATCAAGCAAGTATTGACCTTTATGTATCAGGCGATTTGTTTGAACCATGTATAACAAATCTCGATCGTCTGAGGTAGATATATATTTCAATGTTTGTTTGATCCAAGCATGCTGTGACCTTGATCATTGATATATGTTATCAACAATAATCACATGGCGTTAACGTGGTATGCATAATAGTCACAAGAAAAAAGGTCACGTATTTCAAGACAACGCACCAATGGGCTTTTTGAAAAGTGTTATAAATATGCAATGGAGTAGAACATTGAATTTGAGCTCTCCTTCATCTACCTTAGTCAATCCAGTCGGGTTTGCAAGACATAGCCCATATGTATATTGCATATCCTTTCTTAACCAGGAGAGCTATGATGGTCCTACATGTTTATCGCCAGCCTTAAACAATAATGCATATCTACAATACTGATCAGAGCACGGCACAAAGTAAGATCAAAACTGGTCTCAGTTCGATCAGAATGAAACTGGGCCAGTCCCCTTTTTCGTTGCATCAAAATAATGTATGTGTGTCAGTATTTCGTAGTTAGACCACTCTCTTAAGAAATTAAGGTAATACGTTTGGCGGAGCAACATCTTAGTATTTTAGACGACTTGTACATGTACCTAAGAAAAAGTTCTTTGAAGTGTGATGAAAAGATGTCGCTTAAAGAATTTTATATTTAGCTCTTTAAATGAAAGGTATCTAGGAATTACTGCCATTTTGTTCTCTTTTTCTATTTCTGGTAGCTATTACGAGTACAGATACAAAATTAATTGAGCAAGTTTTCAAGCGCTCATTCCAATGAACAATATCTAAAATTGGGTGAAAATGGCTGGGCGCCGAAGTAAACGATGGCAGTTAAATGATTTTCTACTTTTTGCTCCAGTAGTCACTATATGCAGCACAGCAATTTCAGAAGACAGCATTATAAAAACCGTATTAAAATATCGGAGGTGTTACAATGAAATTGTGTTTTGACAAGATTACATAAAACAGTACTGCTACAATATACTTGTATATCCATTTTATCAACGGATCAACAATTTAAAGCTTTTTTCGTTGTGCTTACGTCCATCAGTGTTGCATGCACACAACTTGTGGAAAGAAATTTAGGCAATTGATGTTTAAACTTGAATAGAAAAGTAACCGAAATGGTATGGGCAATTGTGTATCATTATTTCATGGACAAGGGCCGACTTCCCGAGGGTGCTTTACACGAAACACCATACAACACAGTATTCAATTATATACCGTATGCAAAGAATGCACTTTTTCAGAACGTCTATCCACTGTGTTCCTTTAATTGTTCGTTTTGTCCTCGTGTGTTTGCTTTGTATGCTAGTGTGTGTTGGTAGTGTATATGTGTGTGTGTACATGATTGTGTGTGTGTGTCGTGTGTGTGTGCGTGTGTGTGTGCGTGTGTGTGTGCGTGTGTGTGTGTGTGTGTGTGTTGGTGGTGTGCACTTCTGGGTGCTGTGGGGCTCGTTTTGGGGAGGCTGCGTTTTTGGTACGTGGCATTCCCTGTTTGATATTATTTTTGTTTTAATACCAATGATTTGTTTAAATTTAAACTGTAAATAGATTTAATGAGTGTTGATTTTAAAACATCCATGCGTGCATCCAAGGAGACAAGCAGCAACTCGACTGGTGTCTTCTCCCTTGGATGCCGTCTGATTGGATGTTTTCTAACTGCATCGAAATATTACAATGTACTTTGTTTTGAAATGATCTCATACACAACCAAAATATTCGACATAGGCGATTTTATGAAGCCTCCTGTATGAAATAAGGCTTGACATCTTGTTTTAGAACAGTAGCTGAGCAATGTGTTGGGTTATGACATATAATAGACCATTGAGTTTACCTGCAGGTGTGGGTATATGGACCCTGGTGTTAACCTTTCTTTCTATCTTTCAGTACTTGCTTTTCTTTTGTTCAGTTAAGACAGCAAGGGGTGCTCCAATCTGTCCATTTCAGACAATTTTCTGACACGATGCCTTCTATCGTGGATAAATCGTACCTTTATTTTGACCGACCATATCAATGGTTCTAAATAACAAGACATGAGATACTATTGTAAACAATTTGCTTGCTTATTTTCATCACACATTTGGAACATCACAGTTTTTTCAATTTTCTATGAATTACATAACAACTACAAGAATAGAATTATGCACTATGTGTTTTAAGTTAAAACAACATGTCCCTTCAATGCTATTACATGCAACAATGTTATATCTCTATTCTAACAAACACAAACTTGCAATTGCTTTAAAGGATACTTTCAAAAGTATTGCAGATCAAATGCATTAAATGTATTGAATGTCGACCACGTTTTTAGTTATAATACTGTAAATCCCTTTGCATATGCTTGTATCTAACTAAACTAGTGTTGTTTGAAAAATACGTAAAATGTATGAAACTTTATGAAAACACTTAATACGCAGGTCTTACTAATAGGTGTTTTACTAGTATAATCTCATTCAAAAACATTCTACACAATCACATGTATATAGTCTCTTGTTAGAAAAGATGTTTATAAACATATTTGAGGAATGTAAGATAAAAATAAACTCGTAAGTATAAACTGGAAAAAGAAAAAACTAATCAGGATCGCTGTACACACAATTGTTATCGCTAAACGTCTGGTCACTTGTCTCATTCAAATTGACATGTACTATATGTTTAAAACTCGAAGTCTTTTGCTAAAACTAAACGCTGCCTCTTGGGACGCAAAACTTCGGTTAGAATGAAAGCTGTCGTCTGTTTCTGATGAACCAGTCCCAAAAAGCTGCTCCTTTCGTCTTGCGAAAACAACTGCTTAGTATCTGTTTGTTTAACCACATTATCACTTTTTTTTTATTCATAAAAAGATGTAGTTTTGGTTTATGTTTACTGTCTGTCGTTATATTTTCGTATTTCTATGAGTTTGCATCTGACTCAGTAACATTTATGTGTTCATGAAAGTTTCGTTCTCTTCCGTTTCTGAAGAATTTCTGCCATTCACGCTACAAAGGATGTCTTTAGAAACAACTGTCGTGCTTTAGTTGTCTTCCGAAATCGAAATATTCATAGCTAAAGTTTGAGCTGTCACTTTGCAACTTTTTACATGAAGCGTCATTAGCCCCTTTGCCTGCAGTTTTTATTTCGTATGTGCTGAAAGGTAAAAATAAATGTCTATGATTAATTTCATACTTATAATAAGTACCTGACAATTAACCAAATTTGTAACCTTGAGCAGATCTTTCTCTACACCAATTAAGATGTTAATCTTAACAAAGTTTAGACACGATTACTTCTGAGATTGTCGTTGAGCATTTGCATGGTGTGAATTATTCAAAGTATCTGAATATCTTTCAAGCGTTTAAATGCTGAGCTGCTGGGACCCAAAGTGCATTGCAGACGGAAATCTGCTCGACTGAAAATTTTCAAGAAATTGTAAATATTAAGAAGAAATATTATCTTTAAAGTTGTTTTTGCTTCCATTTAAAGATAATAAAAATATCGCACCATAATATAAATTTCCCATTTTTATCTTACCTTTGTTTCGTTGTAGCACTTTTCTTCGACTTAGGATCGCTAGTCATGAGTTTCCTCTCAATCTCCTTTACTCTGTTGTCCGTTCCTAATTGGACAGTTTTACAGCCTACGATGTTGACAATTTCCTTGATCACTTTTCTCCGCACAGGTACGTCCTCGTCGCTATCACTGTCACTGGTAAAATCGGATTCCTCATAATCGTTCTCAGGATCTACAATATTGTCGAATGTAACATTATAAAAACATAATGACTGAGAAATAACAACAAAAAACTGTTACTGCTTAAGAAACATTGAAAAAAAAAATATACTAAAATGTGTGTAAAAACTAATTGCAAGTAGAGATTCAACTATTCAAATGTATATATAATTTGATGTCAAAGGGTTAAAATAATTCATTGAAATAGTCTCAAAATGTACTGTACTAAAATCATCTAAGATTTTTACTGTAAGCTCACTCAAAATAATTACCATTTGTAAAGTTTGCTCCTCTAAATCGGTCTTTCTTTGTAGGTTTGGGAGAAGCTATTCGACTCATGGGACCTTTATGTGAAGTGTCCACCTCGTCATCATGTGTCGAAAGATTAGACTTCTCAGTGGAAACAACGCTGATTTGTGACGATGGTTGTGTGTCGTTTCTTTCACTAGGCATGTAGCTTCTGCTACTACTTGGGGGGCATCTCGGCTAAAATGTTGATCCCCGTACGGATTATATTGACCTGGGTGAACATTTGGGAAATGAACGGGCGGTCCTGGTTCATGTCTCGATTTGAAAATTGGGTTACCGCCATGTGCATTTATGCTGCCGCCAAGAGTTGTATTCGGTGAACGAAGGAACCCAGCATCATGACGTGGAGTTCTTTGCGCATCGGGCAGTAAACTCGTGTTACCATGGCTAATCCCCCAGCCGAGGCAAGGCTTTTGTGACTTAGTTCAATGAAAAATCATTGCACAAGAAAATGCTGTTAATATGCGGATCTTCTCTTGCTAGAGAAGCTTCCCGTTAAAATTTGATAAATTCAGTTTGAAGTTACTGAGATATAGCGCGGACATGAGTAAGCAAAGGGCATCAACTCCTTGAAAAATAATTTAACTGGAATATGCCGATCTAATGCGCCATTCCTATTGATAATGAAGCAGTCTATGAAATTTCAATGATTTCAAGTAAGTTGTCATGAAAAATAGCCCGGACAAGGATGCACAAAAGCGACATATATGCAATATGCACTCATAATGTAGTGTAAAATATCATTGAACAGAACATGCTTGCAACACGCGCATCTCCTTGCTAGGAAAGCTTCCCATAAAAAGTTGATGAATTCCAGCCAGGGGTTGCTGAGAAATGCTTTTATACTACATGTACATATTATGAAAGGACCATTGTTCAGTGAGAAGAAAATCGAACGGTAACATGCTTGCAATGTGCATATCGTTATTTAGATTGTTTTAAGTTGCGAGTGACCGTGAGATACTTGCTAAGACCAAATATGCATATATCCTTTTATTTCGAAAGCTTCATATAAAGATATTTTCATTTCAGCCTGTGGTTGCTGAGAAATAGCACTGACACGCACGTATATGAGAGTAATCAAAGGGCAATGACTCCTTGAAATCATTGAAGTGGAACGTGTTGACGATATTTATCCAGTTTGGTAAGCAAAAGCCTTGTAAAAATTGAAGAAAGGTAAACGGAATAGTAATAATGGCCAATTTCTTCCTGTACTCATGAACAATATGACTTGTTTTATTGTATTTGTTTAGATATTGAAAATAATTGTCATAATAGGTAAAAGTATACATACAAAAAAGATATAATCTTTGAAGATTTTGGTATTTATCGCACACTTCCTTGATGAAGTGGCAAACACGTACCGTATCGATTTTCAAAGTCACATTTTGGACGTCAAATGTTTATGTTTAGATTAATGATATAAAGCTTTAATTTAATAAATAGAGAATAATAGGTTGGTATCGTGGATGGAGAAAGTTTATCTGTCAAGGCGGAGGAATTTATCGGGTGAGCACACCTTGAAATGTCTGGTTTTATTGTGAAACTAGCTTTACATTAGTAAACAATATGCGGACTGGACACACGCAGACAAAAAATAGTTCTCATTTTAAATTTTATTTATGTCAGAATAATGTGCAAAAACGAAGAAATATATCATGTAACATTGTTAATTGTAATACCGCAGGTAAATTTGATAGATTTTGATTGATCAAGAATCTCTGTATATGAGACCGTTTACACCAAGTGGAGCCTCATCATTTTGCCTTTTCTGAGTGATTGTGTAAACTTTGTTTACGTTCAAAACAAAATGGCCGCCGTGCAACCGTTTCGATTTTCTCAACCACGTTTGTAAGCACAGCACACGTTTTTCTCAAAAATAATTCAAATTCGAAAACCTTAAAACTTACAGTGATGCTATCTTTACTATTGTTTCTTCCCAGACAAAACGGGTTACGAACATAAGATCTCATTCCAGTCGATCATGCTCCTTTTCCATGAATGATTGAATCCAAGTTTTTTGTTAATGAAAACACTGTCACTGACACTAATAAGTACTCTTCAAATTAATAGTTTTCCTTTCTGCAACTAACTGCTGCTGACAGGACATTCATGTACAAATTCAGCCTCTGGAATGACGAAATAAAATACTGCCAGATCAGAGGAAAGTCTGAAAACAAATGTCCTTTTCTATCCTTTTTATGCACGATTTCAATTGTCTTACTAAAATAAAGTGAAGTCCTTCTCTAATAAAATGCTGCTTATCCTTATTTGTGTCACATGAATTAGCCGAAGTAATAAATTGAAACTAGGGAATCTTTCAAATCAATACACTTGGTACAAATAATGACTACCAAAACATTACTGCCTCGGTGGCGTAGACTTGAACTGATGACGTAATAAATACGAAATGGACCAGTTAAACTTATTTAGAATGTGACTGCAAATATTACGAAATTTCATTCTAGAGTAGAGCTTTGCTTTTGAGTGGAAAACAAGCCACACGATTATTTTTCTTTCAATAAAGTAGTTCGGCAATCACACACAAGTCACATGGTCAACTGCCAAATATTAAAAAAATTATCCGGCACCCTGTTATCGGGTCGATAATGCTGCAAGTGACAGGATAAAACAATTTTCTTACAAATGTAAGACTACATGCAGTCCTGTTGATCATTATCAACTTACTTATTAACTCACCTGAGAACGAAGTGCTCAAGAGTATGGAGCTTTTAAGTGGACACCGGAATGTTCAATTAATGTAGCCCTGTTTACGTCTACTTGTTTACATACAACTTAACATATCGTCTAAATGTCGACATGATGTCTGGTAATGTAACATGTCGTTCAACTTTTGGACAACGAAACACTGTAACATGTAACTGGAGAACATGTGTATCAAGCGATGACAATGAACATCATGTCGAGTAACACGTAGGGTTAGGGAACCCTAACCTCTAAGCATGTTGGCTAATCTTTGACCGACATGTCGCAGTAATAGACAGCAAGTGGAAATGATTTAAACGACTTGCTCACTTGTTTTCAATAAGTTGACGTAAAATAAGTGTATATGGACTACAAGCTCCCATACAAGAGTGAGCTATTGTGGCCAGCGGCTATTCTGTGTCGTGTGTCAACATTTTGCTTCGAACGACATCTTCTTCTAATCTGGTTGACAGAAATTGATGAAACTTGTGAGTTATTGTGTGGTCCTTTTTCAAAGACGTTAAAATAACTTCAATCCATGCAGCAAGTACATATTTGGCATGTAGCATTTTCAAATAGACCTTTACAAAGATTGTCAATATTGACCCCGCCCTTAGTGTCACTTGATTTTACATTTGGTTATATAATGACATATCTTTTGAATTCCGACTTCTGAATTCTAATTTCTGACTTTACCATCCATCCATCCATGCATTTCATATACAAAGACACATAAAACTCTTGTACGCAGCCGGTCTTTTCAGACTTATAAATGATTATCACATTTATATATTAACAATATCTATTATATACTGAAATGAAACTTTTCATAAATAGTATACCAAAAGTGATACACATTTATTATCACAGTTGGTACTGAAAACCATAAATATACAAGGATAAAATTTGCGAAGATGGCATTAATCCTGACTAGTTTAAGCCTAAAAACTGCTCTAAGAAGAATTCATTTAAACTTTGACAACAAAAAAATAGCACAAATGTGCATTAATAAAAAATATTTTAAGAGAACAATTAATACCTCAGATCAGATCTGGTGTAACCTCATTAATACCAACCTCCCAAAGAACTTTACAATCATAGCATTTCAAAATGATTAAAACTAATCAAATGTTGTTAAACATCTAAAACATTATATAAGATTATTTACACAAATATAATTTGTCACGGTCTAAAATTTTGCAACAGGTTTTGGCAATAGATCTTATTAACATAGGGTTTGTCAATAGGTATTTCAGCTGTTCATATTCAGACAAATCCTTGAAATTTTCATTGCCTCCAACTACACAATTGAAAAGAGACTCACTTAAATCATCATACATCGGACATTTCAAAATAACATGGTTCTCATCTTCAACATTATTTGGAAAGAATGGGTAAACTCTATTTTCAACCTGTAAATTTTCATATCTACCAGTCTTTATGCGTATTGGTGCAACACCGCACCGAAATTTACATAAAAACAAAAATAATATCAAACAGGGAATGCCACGCACCAAAAACGCAGCCTCCCCAAAACGAACCCCACAGCACCCAGAAGTGCACACCACCAACACACACACACACACACACGCACACACACACGCACACACACACAATCATGTACACACACACATATACACTACCACACACACTAGCATACAAAGCAAACACACGAGGACAAAACGAACAATTAAAGGAACACAGTGGGGCACCGCCTTGGAACGGTCAGTGGCAAAAACACCACTGGGGAGCTTAAACCGGTTTATGGTGCGCACCCAACCTCACTCTTACCCCCACCATGTTCCAAAGTCACAGGACAGTGTAAATAAAAGTAATCCCTGCTAGGTGAATCTCTAACACACGCAATGGAAACAAAAGGCATGGCTGACATATGTTTTCTCGGCAAAATAATTTTACAATATCCCTCAACAATAAATTCTGATTTAAACAATATGTCCTCAATTTATTGTTGCCTTTACTCCTTTCACTAGTATTTCTATTAATACGCACACACACACAATCATGTACACACACACATATACACTACCACACACACTAGCATACAAAGCAAACACACGAGGACAAAACGAACAATTAAAGGAACACAGTGGGGCACCGCCTTGGAACGGTCAGTGGCAAAAACACCACTGGGGAGCTTAAACCGGTTTATGGTGCGCACCCAACCTCACTCTTACCCCCACCATGTTCCAAAGTCACAGGACAGTGTAAATAAAAGTAATCCCTGCTAGGTGAATCTCTAACACACGCAATGGAAACAAAAGGCATGGCTGACATATGTTTTCTCGGCAAAATAATTTTACAATATCCCTCAACAATAAATTCTGATTTAAACAATATGTCCTCAATTTATTGTTGCCTTTACTCCTTTCACTAGTATTTCTATTAATACCGCTAAACAAGTCATGAACATATTTTTCCATAATAAATTTCTCAATTTTACCAACAACATATGACTTAGACAAATAACTCTGTATATGTTATTATCAACATTACATTCGGACAAAAGTTCATTTTGCATATTATACAAATAAAAACGTTTAGATTTCTGTACTTCTCTATCAAAAATCTTGCGAGCTTGTACATAATCAAATTTGCATTTATTTTTTCCTAAAAACACTTGTACAACTAAGCCATATGTTTTCTTTTACACAAATATCTGACCATAAATCAATCAATTGTTGAGACCACCAGGGCTTGCCGGTTTACCCTCTTATTCTTAACTCCAAAATCAACAGTTTTTAAAGGAATTTTATCATACATATTCATTTCAATAAGTTCACACTAATTCTTGTACACATTGTCAATATTTTCCTGACTTGATACACTGAATTCCAATGTATTTATCAAATCAGTGACATTATTTAACAAAATTGAATCATTTAAAAAACCTAGTAGCACATTGCTAGCATTAAATTTGTCAAAGGAACACTGTTTCTGCCTTGACCTCACCGGTTTACGTTGCAAACACATTGTATATGAAATAGTGGGATGTCTGCACACTGAAACTATAATCCAAGATTAATGAATTTATTTACTAAATAAACAAAGAAAGACAATGTTCTATCTTATCTATAGGACCAAGTGATGGCGAGTGCAATTAAGTATTTCTATGTGAGGAACTGTCAACAAAGTACATGTATATATTAATGAATTATTATTATTATACCAGATTTATTGAGCGCCCTTTTCATATGAAATATACGTTCAAGGGCGCTTTACAATTAAA
>JAFMSR010000011.1:40709961-40974961 GCA_022818135.1 Saxidomus purpurata
GTAACTTTTTGGACACCTTTAGTAGAAGACTACCAAAGGAACTTAACTGCCAATTTTCATCAACTACCATCAAGCGGTTTAGGAGAAGATGTCATTTGAAGCAGATTGTTGCAGATGGATGACGACAGACACAAAGGCTCGCCTTTTCACTATATAAAATCATTCCATTAAGCGTCCATTTTATTGTGCGACCAGCGGCCAGTAAAAATTGGTCCCAATTACTCTAAATATATGTATTAAGCGACCTCTTAATAAATTGACAAATAACACCTTTAGGTATTTCACCCGGGTAATTAGCGAGTTTGTTTGCACCTAAATACATTGAATACGACAATCAAATGTAACAATCGAACAATCAAGCAAACAACCATTTTCATGGTGATATGAAGAGAAATAAGCAAACTTCCCTTTAGTTTTCATGCCACTGCCACCATGGCATCGAAACGTAAGGTTCTAACCCTTGACGAAAGGATTTCTGTTATAGAACAATCTAAACATAAAAGTGCAAGGAAAATTGCCGATGAATTTGGAGTTGGAAAAACGCAAATTCAAAATATTCTTAAACGGAAAGCGGATTTAATGTCAGAATATGAAAAGGATGCACCGGGTGACAGAAAAAGTATTCGTCGCTATACAGGAAACGAAGATATTAACGATTTGGTGCTTTTAGAATAATGTTGTTATTTAATACAAGATGCCATACAGGAACAAAATACAACAAACAAACATACATTGTATATATACATGTATTTTATTAACAGTTCAAAAAATGTCTGTCTAGAGAAATATCACAAATTCTATTAAGAGACCACTCTATTAAAGGTTAAAGGTTCACTACTAAGCGGAAATTAAATGACATTTATTTCAATAGCAAGTACATTACCTTATGCAAGACACTAAATAATGAAGATTGGCAGGTTAAAAAGTACAGAAAGTGTTTGGAACACAAAGAAAATTATGTGTATCATGTTGAAATCTCAGTGAATCGACAAAATGACCACCCAGGTCTTTTTAGCTTTCTTCACAATGCATAGAAAAATAATTGTTCATGTGCTGTGATTTATTTAGAATTTCTACATACCAACTTTCATTTTTCATTAAAAATAACTTATTTCTGTGCTTTTTAAGATATATTTGAATTTTCGCTTTCCTCAGTATTGGACCTTTAAGAGACCGGATTTTGAAGGTCCCTTGGGTAGTCTCTTAATACAATGTCGACTGTAGTTAGTAATTTTGTGCTACGTGTATGAAAAATCTTGAAATAAAAGTAAGATTTGTATATACCAAGTTTGTTAAAATCATGCCCTTGTGGTAAAAATTGACCACTTGTTTTCATAAAGACTTACAAAGTTTAGATATTGTCTTGTGGACCTCTCTCACAGTAGTTCAAATCATGCCCCTGGGGGTCAAAATTGACCCTGTCCAGGAGGTCCCTTGTCTGTGTAATAGTTATATGAAAAACTTCCAATTTTCGAACGACTTCTTGTAGCAATCAGCGACTTACCTAGCAACCATGGATTTTTCTTAGCAACCAATGACTTCCTTAGCAGCCACAAACTTGGACTATTGATCAGCAACTTCATTACTTCCATAGCAACGCGTGATTTCTTTAGTAATTACGGACTCACTTTAGCAACAAGCGACTTCCTTGGGTAAGTGCACAGGTAATCAGGGTCATCATGGCCCTCTAGTTTACATTTTCTTGACTGGAGCATAAATAAAAGTACTGAAGTAAATTCATTCAAATAACATACAATGAGGGAGTATATTAAGAAGAAAAGAATCATAACCCTATATTACCTTCCTTTTGAATAAACTCCCGTTATCTAATTTTCTTGTTTGCGACATTGCTGCTCAAGTATTAAAGAAATTACTTGAAAGTTCATACAGTGATAGAGCACAATGAGAGAAAATGCAGTGTACAAGAAACACAACTCTACCTTTTCTATTTTATGCCTAAAGGTCGGCATATTAAAATCGTTCCTTTGTCCGTCCGTGCGTCCGTCCTATCATTTATCCTTGTCCAAACTATAACTTGGTCATGCATTAAACGGTTTTAAAATATGTAACTTAGCACAAATGTTAAGCACATCAAGACGTGTCGTGTGCAAGACCAACATCCCTACCTCAAAGGTCAAGGTCACACTTTTTAAATGTATTGGAATCCTGTATTTATGCAAACATTCGTGTCCAGACTGTAACTTTGTCATGCATTTTGAAATAGCTTGGCATTAATGTTGAGCACATCAAGCCGACGTGCCGTGTGAAAGACTCGGGGACCCTACCTCAAAGGTCAAGGTCAAGGTCACACTTATGAGTTTCAAAGGAAATGGAATCCTGAGTAACTCTGTCATGCATGGAAGGATTTTGAAATTACATGGCACAATTGTTCAGCACATGGAGATTCAAGTCACATGCAAGTCACGCGTCCTTACCTTGAAGGATAAGGTCAATTTTAAAGGTCAGACAGTCTAGAATCATGTATATACATGTTCATGTCCGGTTTGTTACTCTGTTATAAATTGAAATATTTATAATGAATTGGAATAAATGTTCAGCACATGGAGAAAAATCGTCTTACCGAAGTGACAAGCAAGCATACACACCTCGACGGTCAAGGACACTGACTGTGAGACACCTCGACGGTCAAGGACACAGACTGTGAGACGCCTCGACGGTCAAGGACACAGACTGTGAGACACCTCATAGGGGGCATTTGTCACGTATGAGGGATATCTCTTGTTTTAATTATCTCCCTTTCTTACATTTTTTTGTCTGGAGCATTAAGGTGCTTAATGAAATTCATTCAAATTGCATACAGTAAGAGATGATATTAAAGGAAAGTGCAGTGCCCAAGAGCCATAACCCTATATTGCCTTATTTGTGAATTTATTTTGTATCTCACTTTATTTTCTGTCACATCACCTTGCTTCAATGTGCAATGTCTTTATACCAAACTTTGAATATGGGTTATTTTGGCAATGAAGGGAGGGTATGGTGGGGGCATTCGCTTGTGAGTGACAGCTCATGTTTTGCATTTGTGTTTTGATTGTCGTAAAAGTTATAGGTGTGTTTTTTATCCATTTAATCCACCAGTAACATAATAATCATCTATTTTCATACCAAAGACACTATTTTGTGAAAATAGCTTTTTTCAGATTCTAGACTTTCCCTTAAACAATGTCAAGACACACCACCACCAACCAGAAACAAGATGAAACTTATGTTTGTACAAACTTGTTAGGTGGCAAATGTCTGCCATACGATATTACATTGCCTACTGAGTGTTAACGTGAACCTTATCTAGTTAATCTGTAATCATTTAACTTAGTGTTGATGTAAATCTTATCTAGTTAACCATGGGGTCAAAAAACATGAGAAAACAGTTATGTATTCAGCACTGTTTATTAAATATTTTTTAAAATAGAAATAAAACTCTAATAAAAAACTATTATAACACAATTCAGAGGTCTAGTTGAAAACATGTAAGAGAACGGTCATATACAAAATATCTCCTCCAAAATGGACAGAATGACATATCTTTAATGAACAAACATTTAATACAGCAGTTTCTAACACAAAGGACAGACACTGTGTGAACTTAAAGTGATATTACCTTTCAAAGCCACCATCATGATATAAAAGAAGCCATTCACCACTTATTTTGCTACTTTTATAACTAAAGCATATCAGCACATATAACACTAAATGGCTCAAGTTAATAACTAAAACATATGAAGATGTACAACAGTTTTCTTTAAGATAATTTTTATGAAGTCTTACTCAAAAATTGATATCATCCACCTATTATCATTTCCTACCCTAAAAATGTACTGTTAAAGGGAAATAACTTATATATATATTTATACCTAAAAGACTATTTCCACTGAACAGATTCCCTTTCCATCCAGTGGTTGCTGATGAATAGCCTGACAAAAATCTCTATGTACATGTACACTATATCTATGAAATAATCAAAAGGCCTAAAACTCCATGAAAAAAATATCTGAGCGAAAGATGCTGACGATATGCACAAAAAGGCTTGGTACTGAGTCTGATCACTCTGGTGAAGTCTCATTGATTTCAGTCCAGTAGTTGCTGAGAAAAAGCACGGACACACGGACAAAATTTACTGAAAACAAGAAGGCCATAAATCGCCCATCTGAATCAACAGAAAACATCTGAAACCTATGATTATACAGTAACACTCCGATAACTCAGCACTCCCACAGTCCCACTGACCCTCAAGTTATCCAAATTCCAGACATTTACATGGGAAAATATCTCTCTTACTAAAGGTCTTATTAATAAAGCTCAATGATTTCTTCTCCTTTTACAGTCAGAAATGTCATTGTTAATCTTAAATATGCACCAGTTTCATTGATGTCATGCCTTTGGTTGCTGGGAAATAGCTTGGATAAAATGTGCACGGACACACAGATTGACAGACAGACAAAGTGAGAATTATATATACAACCATTAAACTTAGTTTACATAGGTATAAAAATGAAGAATAGACCTCCTTTTCCCATTGGCACATGATCTGTGATGCATATCCATGACAAAAATCCACTTATTGTTGATTGTAGCCTGCATATACTTGAATATGCGAACCTATCTATTATAAGTCGATTCCGTACTATCTTATCACTTATGAACGTTAACTTAAACAAAAAATAAAAAAACATCCAAAGCTTACATCATTTTCACAATGTTTTGAGAATATGTAAATCTATGCACTTTATTAAATTTCTTTTTAAATATCTAAACAAATTCAACAAATTAATGATGTACTGATAACCTCAACATTAAAACAGGCTGCTAAATGATGTAAAATGTCTTACTTATCAGTAATTTTCTGACAACAATATAACAATATGAGCCTGTACAGATTTTGGTCAATAAAAATAAAGTGCAGGGTGATAGATACCTTAATGACAAAATCATTTAAACTATAATACAGAAAATATGACATAGCTGTATCTAAACACAAACTGCATTCCAAACATTAAATGTAATAAACAAATGTTGTTATAGAATATAAATTATGTAACAACCTCAATGTTGTATAACAGTAGTGGACGGACAACAAATTGGGTAAAGACATGTATATAAATCTTTTACAAGTCAGACACCAGGATTTGAATCTATACTACATGGTGCCATATTGCCTGGCAATGCAAAGACCAACATGTGATATATTTATATTATATAAACAGACATTAAACAACAACACAATTAAGCATAGGCATGTATAGTAATATCACAGTCAAATAAATGCTTTATTAAACTTCTATGAAAATACCTAGCTTTAAGCTAATACATATATATAGACCTGTTACACATGGTGTTTGTATTAAGGATGTATTTTAGAGAAAAGAAATGCTTCACAGGCGGGTAACACCACCATTTATACCCTCCTTTCACTTGGAGCGAAAGAAGAAACAGCTGTAAAAAAAGGTCCCGACAAACATGTTCAATAGTCAAAAACAAATCATTAAACAAAAAGCAAGATATTATGTAAATGCTGATGCAAGATACAATACAAATACAATAAACTTATCATAAAATGATTGGTCAAGTATTTATCACAATGATCTAGTTACATTTTAATGCTGATACAGAATCTATCACATAAGTTGTCATATAAAAAAGATGCAGTTGCATGAAATGAACTATAAATTCATGAAAACTAACATTCAGGGCTTCTTGCATAGCTGGCACAGATCAGCGTATGCACTGGCACAGTCTGACCTTCATCTATACTGTTTATCTTATCTTATCTTATAACATTTGTGATATTTTACTGATAGTTGTTCCATATTTAGAACAATAGTAGTGGTTAAAAAGACAAGGTTTTCTCACAGCATAGCTATATTTTACATGTAAAAGGGGTGATCTAGAATTAACCGGACTGCGATTCAAAACTGGAATTCGATTTTTCGTACTAATAATTTTTAAATCAACAAACTAGTTTTTACAAAATTATTTGTTCCCCCAGAAACATGGAAATCAGTTTTCAGCGTTTCTGTAGTAACCGTCCTATAGCAGACTGGAAAGCGTGACTGAATAATGGGTTAAGTTACTTGAAAATTTGTGTGTATTCCTGATGTTGAATTTAGGTGCTTTACTTCACAGTCATTATTACCTGATGTCATGAGTCATGTAACAAAGTATCAACATCATTCTCCTTTCCATTTGGACAAAACATAAAACAAGAAGTTGTAAAGTACATGTATTGCCCAAAATATCACAGAAAATGTGCACTGTTACAACATTCTACTAATATGAATGGTACTTAACCACTTAAACAAGAAGGATGGAAAGATAGACATCTACAGATACACCCCTGCCCCATTTACAAGTACATATCAATGAGTGGAATTCCTTTTTTAGTGAAAGCACAGTTTCCTTTTAGAATTTGTGAGGACATATCCACAAGAGTTTCAAGGACCATAGTGACAAATGGGTCACCACCATGTGGGAGATTTGTGCTCAAACTCAGTATAGTTACGCGACAGTACATTGTACATTGTACATTACCAGAGCTTTCAGAAGATGAAAACAGTCAGCATCAAGTAGATTCCTCGTGTTAATAGATAAAAAGACAGTAGTATTCTGCATTTGTTGAAGCTCCCCCCTGTTACATGTTCAATGCTTTTGTATATATCTTGAATGTTTTTATACAAATGGAATGAAATTTTGACGGATGGTAAGATACAGCTTAAGCATCAAATTGTTAAACTTCTGTCATGCTACTACAAGTTATGTCGTAGTTATAGAAACAGTCTGTTTAATTCTGGGTCACTCCTCGTATGTGTTGACTAATATCACAATGTTAAAAAGTAGAATGAAAGCTTGTCTATGGCAAAATTAAAGCTTAAAATAGTAAACATACAACAAACAGGAATACATGTACATGTATATCTCTGGTGTCTCAAATTTTCCAGAATCTGAACTCTATCCATAGTAGTACAGTAAACTCTGCATACAGGCATAACAAACTCCTTGGGACCATTTAAATTTGTTCTTTATACTCCGAGTATGTTACATCCATACAGCATTTTCATATTTAAATAAAGAAGGAAAAAATATCTGGCCCAGAAAATTTGTTCCCTATATCAGAAATTTCACTATATTCGGAGTCATTACATATGGAGATTACTGTATTTAGAGTTTCAACCTATCTTTAACTTAAAAAGAAACATAACATCAAATAGCCCAGTTTTAACAATAATATAAATTCTTTACAGAAAGGCTCTCTTCAAATTGTTACCCTTCTTTTCTTACAGTCTACCAAAGTACCACTTTGTTACTACATTCCAGAGTACTATTTCTGTTGCTGTGTTTTGTGGTGCCGATTTGTTACTGATTTCTACAGCATTAGATGTGTTACTGTATTCAAAGTACCCCTTTTGTCACTGTATTTAATTAACACCAGTTTTATACTGCTTTCAACAGTACCATTTTGTTGCTATATTCAATGGCGAAACTTCTGTCACTGTATTCAGCTGTACCCACTTTGTTACTGTATTCAAAAGTACCAGTTTTTTACTGTATTTAATAGAACAACTTTTTTACTGTATCACTGTATTCAATAATATCACTTTTGCTGCTGTATTCTGATGTACTACTTCTGTCACTGAATAAACAATACATTCTGTCCATGTATTCAGTAGTTCCACTATTGTTACTGTATTCAATAGTACCAGTTTAATACTGTATTCAATAGAGCAATTTGTTTTTACTATATTCAATAATACCACTGTTGTTGCTGTATTCAGATGTACTACTTCTGTCCATGTATTCAATAGTACCACTATTGTTACTGTATTCAATAGTTGGCAGTTGGTCTCCCCCCTTCAATGGCTAGCACCTCAAGCTGTTCTACTGTCTGATGTTGTTCAAACTGTAGTTCATTCAGCAACTGCTCTGAAATACGACTCCTTAAACGCCCACCAACCTAAACAAATCATAAAACATATCAACTATTACATGTTTATGAAATAAGGAAGCACTATTCACTGTGCATGTGACACAACATGACAATATATTCTATTCTATGCTGCTTTATTCTTGATTGCAAAACAAGTTCTGACAACACAGATTGACTGCTCTGGAGACTCCGTCCTGATTGAATCAACTTTGGGAAGACGGTATACATACCATCTCCCTTGGTCTAGTGGTTTAGGCATCCCCCATGGGGGCGGGAGGTCAGAGGTTTGAATCTCAGCAGGGCTTTGTTCTGATATGGCCGGTTGGTGAGCCACCAGCCAGTTAAATAATGTTTACCATATGCCTACCTGCCTGGTGCCTGGCATTACAAGGATAGGATTCAGGAGGTAAATGTGTTCAAACAGAAGGTGTCTCGTAAGTCAGAAATGGCTGGCCCTTTAAGTAGGGGTGACACTATAATAAACACTTTACCTTTTATAGATCTATGTATATATAAGTACTCTTTTAGTGTCATTAAACAAGGATTTTGAACCTGCATTTGTATTTTTTACCACAAAAATTGCCAAAACTAATGTATTAACACACAGTTGTCTGTTTCATATATCTGAATGAGAGTTCTAACTTACAGTTTTAGGTCTCTGTATTTTCTTTGTTGGCTCATTATTCAGATTGCCCATGTCAGGGGTCAATGTCCTGTTGTTAGGCCAGATGATTGCCGGCGGGAACAATCCTGAAGATGGCGTACCTCGGCTGTTTGGTTGACTTTTATGGGCAGACTGAACCCTGGATCGCTTACCGGTAGATGCTGCAAGATGGAAATCATGAATATATAACACCTTCCTTGTGATAATGAAATTTACACGTTTTGAACACTGCTGCCATTTCACACAAAGAACAGAATCCTGTTGATTATTCTGTCTTATTTTTAAAGATATAGATGAACCTTTCTGATCATAATTATGTGCATGGCAAACTGTTATACTGTCTAAATCAAGGCTCAATTTCCTACTAACTTTAGACATGATATAATTCTTCAACTTTTAAGGTAAATTTTCAGAAACGGCAAGTTATGAACAGAATTGTAAAGAGAGTGGGAAGAAAGAATTAGTTGTAACATTGTTACCGGTATATATGTTGTATGTGGGCACTGTGGTGTATGAGACTCCTATGTTGCAGGTTGCGAGTACAAATCACATCATTGGAGTCTGACTGCTACTTACCTGACATCTTCTTACAACACAAGCACTGATATGAACTCCAGAAAACAGTCAAAACCACTTAATATTAGTTGTAAGAACTGAAGTCTCACTTAACATAAAACAAATACAGTAAGTTTAAACTAGATGTAACTACAGTCCGACCTCAGCAAACGACACCTTGAGACAGCAACAACCTTCCTAAAAGCACACACTGTTTTTTTCCCATTGCGTCAATTAAATAAGGAATCAACCGCTCCAGAACAAATCTATACAACAAACACATTTCTGTGTTCCCAAGGTTGTCTGCTCCTGAGAGATTTCACTGTAATATCATACTGACAGTTCAGCATCAAGTATGTTCAAGGTTAAAGTGAAGGACGAAAATGGACTTACGTGTGGCTGGGGTAAATGCTGACTGGGTTCTACTTATACACGACTCATAATCATACACCTACAACAAAACAGATCACATTGATATAATTAAATCAAACACGGTTATCATCATTGACCGGCAATAATTAGAAGATTAATTAAAAACATGCAAACCATTTTAGCCTTAAAATTTATCACCAATAAAGTTGTACTTGTCTTACATTTTACTTTTCATAAGTAACAAGTAATGATGAAGTTACCAGTCAGATATCTTATAAACCAGTCAGCTAATGGGAATATCTAGTCCAATGCCAGCATCAAACTGGTGCACACACACTGTCAAACAATCATCACCATTACCAATAAAATAATGTGATCTTGGCAAAACCATGTGACCTCAATTTTTTTTCCCTTGTACTACAAGCTAAATACTTTTAATGCTCTTCAATGTAATACTTAATGTTCTTTCATGTTCTACTAAATGTACTTTTCTCATTCTACTCCTAATAATATTCAGCATGGTAGTGGTTTAGCTGTACTGGTAAGGGGAAGTAACACTGTGCTGTAGTTTAAGTCAACAGAAGTCAAAAACTGGCCATAAATTACGGTCATATTTACCACAGCCTGTAGATTGTCGACTCTCTGGAATGCGTCTAGTTTCATGTTCCGTTCATGCATTAACTGCTTCTTGGTCATCTCTATGTCCTTCTTTATTTTATCATGGTAAGCGTTGTGCTGTTTCAAGTTTTTATCTTTCTCCTCAGACAAATAATGAAGCTGGTTTTCTTTGTCCTGTAACTCTTCAAGCTGTCAAAGAAACATAGCTCTATTTCCACAGTGTTCTTAGTACATTTTTGTCAAATATAAAGGGAAGGTATACTGGAACTAACAATAAACAACGGAATAGGTTATGAATTCTATTGTTTACTAGTATCAAACGTTTCGACATTACACTAGGTCTTCATCAGGGATCATAATTTCTATTCTTGTGAAACATCTGTTTTTGGTATCAAAGTGCTAGCCTGAAAAAACTCTTTCCCACCCTTGTGCAAACTAACAGCGATATTTTGTATACCAGACACCTACTTCTTTAAGGACATTTATTGATTCAGTTATTATAACAATTTAAGAAAAACTTAAACATTTCAAAACTTAACCCACTGTCATTGAAAATATACATGTACACCTTTATCATCTGGTCAGAAAAAAAAAAATTTAATATTTTTTTTTTTAAAAAAATAGAGGGGGGGGAAAGAAAAACAAAAAAGGGGGGGGGGGGGGTTTTTGTGGGGGGGGGGGGGGGGGGGGGGGGGGCCGGCTTTTTTTGGGGGGGGGGGGGGGGGGGGGGGGGGCCGGGGGGGGGGGTTTGGGGGCGCCGCGGGGGGAAAAAGGGGGGGGGCCCGGGGGGGGGGGGGGGGGGGCCCTTTTTTTTTGGGGGGGGGGGGGGGGGGGGGTTTTTGGGGCCCCCCCCGCCCCCCACCGCCAAATGAAAAAGGGAAATATCTCTGTCTCTCTCTCGCGAGCATGATAACATCCGGAATGAGTGTTTGTGAGCGCTTTTGAGCTACGGAGATTTTTTTGTAATCAAACAAAAACAATTTTGTATAAACTTAACTAAATGAAGTTAATAAGACCTTACCAGTTTTTCAATGTTTGCCTGTTTGGCCTGCTCTAACTGTCTCTGGCTTCTAGCTTTCTGCATGGCTTCATGTGTCTTGTCTAGTTTCTCTTTCAGCTGCAACAGAAGTATGCTTTGATATGCAGTTCTATTTTCATGTACATGTATATAAAACACGTTTTCCTGACTTACATTTCACTGTTTAACTCCAGTTGTATATAACTATGTTGTACATTCTCTTTTCATAAAAGATACAAATGTTCGATATAATGTTCTAGAATTTTCTTTCAAACATATGGTCAATTTAATAAACAAATCTGACAATAAAAGCAGTTCTTTAAAAATTGACATGAACCGCTTAATTTTAAAACTTTTTGACAGCTACTTGAGATAACGTTCCGCAATTCATGACATTATTTAACGACAAAGATATTTTTTGCTGTGATGTCCATTTCTAGACCATCCTTTTAAAGCACTCTACCCTGATCAGATGTTGTGCAGAGAAATAGAAATACAAATAAACATTCTAACAGATCAATATAAATAAACATGCTGAACTATCATAACAATAACGTGAATAACAGTTATAACAGAATGAATCATCTTCTTGATACTGGTGTTATTGTTCAAAGGCCCATGACCACATTAACTTTACTGATAAAACTCTCAATATTTGCTCTTAGTATAATAACTATTATAAACTAATTGTAGTTTTGCGGACGTGTTAAAGAGGAAGAAGTCCAAGGTCACTATCATTATTTTTACATGTCTGCAAAACTATATATTGACTTAAACATTAGTCTACAGTTATTATATCGTATACCGAAAATATAGCAGAAATGAGGTCTTGAAATCCGCACACTCAGGTTAAATTTTTAAACACGTTATTTTCCTAGTCTACACATACTTCTGCAGACCCATCACATGGTACCTATCAGACAATCAGGATTAAGTATTTATGATAGGTATACGATATAAGTTACTATCATATTGGTGTTTTTTCTTTAGGAAAAATGTTTCTAAAGATTGCCTAATATTTATTGCAATACCATTGAAAATATATTTCTTTCTTTCATGTGATCTATTTTTGTAAATCCAACACACATATGAGTCGCTATACATATCAGGCTGCATCCAGGTAAACTACATTAACAAGTCAGACCAAAATATGATGAAATTAAGCGAAACATGTACCGTATTTCCCCGCTTATAAGACGAGGAAATAAAGTCCCGATTTTTGCCTCAAAGTGGGGTCCTCGTCTTATAAGCGAGGCCACGAGAATCAACCAAAAATAAAAATCAATCCTACATACATTTGTGATGAAATCGGCAATACAAATAAACATATGTCTATGTGCAGCGACAGCGATCAATATACATAAGTACATTGCATGACAGTATTGTGTTAACTCACTCATCAACGCAAACGTCGCGCCATTTGCAATTATTTAAAGAATCTGAAGGTAAACTGCAAAAATAAGTGGTGCAGTCATATTTGTTTTTTTCTGGTATGATATAAGCGGCCTAAAATTGATATCTGAATCAAAGCGTTTACACAGCGTTTATTGTAAAGAAACCCGATAATCAGTCTAGTCTGTGTATTGTCGATTCGGATATTGATTTTTGTTGACACTTTGAGGACGATAATTGCGTCCGGTAAATACGTGTCATCGGCTGATTAATCAATTTATGAAAACATCTGGCAGCTTGTGTATAATTAGTAAGAGTGCCCAGGATACCCCAAATTAGCGGCAATTACGTCGTTGTTAAGGAGCGAGGGCTTAGACAAAAGGCCGAAAGTTTTTTTTTGTAAAATTCGTCACAGGTTGTTTTGTCAACTTTTAATTATAAATACGAAAGTTTGCTTATTTTTTTGCAAACATTTTGTGATAACTCCCAAGAAATTGTAACAATGGGAATGAAAAAATATTTTTTATATTGACTTTATTGCCATCTCGATCTCTTTTTGTCTTTAAACTCATGACGTAATTGTCGCTACTTTGGGGGATCCTGGACTCTTAATAATTATATACAAGCTGTCATATGTTTTCATAATTGATTAATTAGCCAATGGCACATATTTACGCAATTATCTTTTCAAAGTGTCAAAAAAAATCAATATCCGAATTGACAATACACAGATTGGTTTATAATACTCAAAAAAATCGGCGATTAAAAAATTAACTTATTAGCTTAGAAATCATACGAACTTGAAGAAAATAAAGTAACTGGGTCATTAAAAAATTGCCTCGTCTTATAAATGAGTCTATTCAAAACCACACAATTTCCATGGCAAAGTAGGGGGGTCGTCTTATAAGCGGATCGCCTTATAGGCGGGGAAATATGGTATTTAAATCTGTAATTTCATTTCTAAATGATTCTTCAAATTCAAAATACCCACATTCAGGACATAAAATTATGTAATAGCACTAAATTTAAACTTGCACTTTTGATTTTAAAAGGCATTTTAGACAGTGTCTTCTGGTAGAAGTGAAGGCCTCAATCCACCAGTGAAATCATTTATTTCAATGCGTAATTGTATTGTTAAATACTATATGTATTTCATTAATACGAAAGTGTTTGTCAGGTATGCGTTATTTTAATTGTGTATGTTTTAGAATGATTGATACATGCGCTTTTTTTGTCTTTTTTTCTTGTTTTATTGTTTCATCTGCTGTTTGAAGGCTACATTGTAAATAAGTGTAGTGTGTGAACATTCACATAATGTGCTTACATTTACCTTCTTCAAATAAAGATTTTATTATTATTATTATTGTTATAGATGTGATATTTTTATAAGACCTAAAGCCATACTAAGGCTTAATGGAAGAATGATAATTGACTCAATCACTCAGTGATTCCTATTTATGATTATAAGCTGATTTTTTTCCTATATTATTATAGTATTATCAGTATGTTCAAATGGCCATGATCTGCACTGAACAACAACAACAACAACAGCACAAAAACTCACATTACTCGTTTCCGGATCCTTGATTTGAAAAATATTTGATACATTTATACTGAGATATTACAACTTAATTACTTTATAACTGCTGGAAATGATTACAATATGCTTTCACCTTTGCATTACTATCGGAAGCCGAACTTAATGTCCTAGAAATTCAGCACATTTTTGTCCGAACAGAAAATTTAGCTTTGTGCTTAAAGGTTTTTCTTTAATCAACTACGAAATAATGAAAAATAAACCAAACCCACCAGTAATATAATTAAAGATGGTACAATACGTATTTCATAATTCTACCACTTATTTATTTACTAAAGTCCGTCAATTTTGTCAATGGAATATGCCATGTTCAATACTGTCATAAAGACACAACAGTTTTTCAATCTGAACTCGTGCTATCATTTTACCATTGTACATAAGTGTAAAAAATAAATGTGATGATAAATTTAATAACTGTACAATGACATTGGGACTTTCAACTGAAAAACACTACAAAATGTACATTTCCACAATTTACTACAACACTCATTTTTGCATATTTAAACCTGTATATTTTGTCCACATAGTGCTTGGATCTAACCATATAAACAAAAACAAATTTTTTATAGCTTGCTTGTAAAATCATGGCCTTCTGATTATAGTGAAGACAGTTAATTTACAAGGTACAACGGTTACAGTATAAATTTGGAATACTGTAATGCTAAAATCAGAGTGAGTTTAAACACTTCATATAAAACATCAGATAGAATAAACATGAATATCCTTTTCATATACAGTTAAACCTGTCTGAAGCAGGCCACCCTGAGATACATGATGAATGGCCACTTCAAGCATGTCATTGCTTAAAACATGTGCACTTTATATACAGTCCAACCTTCCCAAACAACACCTCTTTAGAGAAAAAACATCTCTAAAAAGGAAAATTTTCTTTCCCTTTCTGTCAATTATATAAGGAAATGACTTCTTTAGAACAACTTTTCTCTAGAACAAACATATTTCTGTGTTCCCATGGGTGTTCACTGCCCAAGAGCCCCAAAAGGTTGCACTGTAAAAATGACTAAACTGGAAAAGTAAAATCGGCTGTTTAAGAGAGGTGATTGCCTCAATCAGGTGGCTGCATAAAACACACTTGCTCAAGTCAGACTACCACAAACACAGGTTAAACTGTACAGTCCTTGATACATGGCTTTTACATGGAATTACTTTTTCATCTTGTGTGCTCTTACCTCTTTATCGAGATGTTTCTTGACGTCGTTAGCCTCCTTCTGAGCATCTGTGAGGGCTTTTCTCAGGGCAACAATCTGCTGTCGCAACAGTATAATCTGTTCTTCAGCTTCCATTCTCATCCCCTCACATATCTTCTTGTTATTCTCAGATTCATTCTTCAATTCTCGAATCTGATAGAATAATAAATTAAGATGAAATAAAAACCTCCAGGCAAATATCTAAAAATACACTTGTCCTGCTTTCAATTTATCTAACCTGCTCTATTTCTAATCAAAATTGAAATTACTGAATAAATCATTTGCATTCATATCTCTCCATTGATATAAAATTTGTTGAAATATCTTTTAATCTAAGAAAGTAACAACTGTCCCAAAAACATATTAAATATACCGAATATCAAATTAAGAATGGGTTTATTCTAGTACTAAAACTGCCAGGTCATGCATTTTTAGCCAACAGAAAAGGAATAGGAAATTTTAGAAACGCTTTTCAGTGTTTCCCACCCATCTAGAAATGAACTGGTTAGAAACCCAGATGTAATCTCATGTGTATCAGTGGTATACACAGGGCATGTAAAACAACCAAGGTGTCTATTTGTAAAAAGAGCTAGGTCTGGTACACTGATTCCCTTGTATCTGCATCCGTCTCTCTTCAACCTGCGCCTGTCAGGAGTCTTGGCAAGTTCACCCAGGGAAAAGTCCCAGGGTCGGCCGTAACTTATAAACTTATGATGTTTAAATTATGATGTTTAAAGTTACTATGTTAAAAGTTACCAAGTTTAAATGATTTCTCTTGTCATTCATAGCTATTTTCACGAGTGTCTATTCTACAAAATAGCCTTGCTTCTGATACATTTTCGACTGCAGCCCTCAGAAAGTTGTGTATCTTAGCATTTTACGAGGCATGAATTTGAATACATTTCAATTTGCTGACTATTTGAAACTAGAGCTATCACTAAATGTGATTAATACCCCCAAAAGACTGCTTTATAAACTGAGGAAGTTCGTAGTAACTGAATACCTTGCGAAAAAAACTAAAATAGAGATATTGTTCTTGGCAATAATTCTGTAATTTGTCAAGATAGAGTTATGGTTCTTGTACACTGCACTTCCTCTCATTGTGCTTGACCATTGTATGAAATTGTAATGAATTCAAACCAGTAGTTTTCAAGTTATGCTCCAAACAAGGAAAAGTGACGAAGGGCAATAACTCCAAAATGAATACAAATAGAGTTATGGTTCTTATGCACTGCACTTCCTCTCAATATACTTGACCATTGAATGAAGTTGTACTGAATTCCAACCAGTAGTTTTCAAGTTATGCTCCCCAACAAGGAAAAGTAACAAAGGGCAATAACTCTGTAATTACTCAAGATAGAGTCCTACACAAATTGCTCATATAAGCACATTTTCAATAGGTCTGCACTAGGCCTGCAGAATAAACACTTCTACTTCAGCACATCTTATTCAAAATTTTATCAGTAGTCTAAGAATACATAATGTCAAACTGTGATATAATTGGAAACACCATGATTTATCCTCTACAGCTAGCACTTACACTCTTGACAAAGTTGACACTATCATGGTTTTGTCTCCAAGTTTTCATGGCTTTCATTTTCAATATCAGGGTATTCAGCACGTGATTCTCGTGCTTCAGTTCTCGTAACGTTTCTGATTTGGCCAAAGAACGATCAGCAGCTGACTCTTCTGTAAACGTCAAAAAGGTAAAAAACGTGTAAGGTTTCTATTACAGTGTACAGTACATATACAAAATTACAGTCAAACATCCTGAAACAACACCTCCCTAGAGCAACAACCTCCCTAAAAAGATGCAAATTTTCTTTCATGTTTGGCCTTTATAAGGAATCAAATTCTCCAGAACAACACCCCTTTCTACAATAAACACATTCATGTTCCAATGTTTGTTCGCTCCTGAGAGGTTGCACTGTATTTGCATGCCAATTTAATTTCACATTTTTTCTGAAGGTGAAATACATTTATAAGATTTGATATCACCTTTTTAACCATTATGTTTTGTTTCTTTCGTATTTAAAGAAGCTATTCAAGATACGCTACAAATTACTGATACATCAAAGAAATAAGAATTTGCAAATTAAAGTAAACATCAGTTTTACAGACTCAAAATCAGATGTTATATTAAAATTCAACTTATATTTGTACACTGCGTGTGATATTTTCTGATGCTTTATTATGATAAAAAAAACTGTTCACTAGTGTTGAGATAAGGTTCTTCTGCAGTTTCAGTAAATTATAAAAGTGCTGTTACCTGAGAGAAAATTATGGCATGGTTTTCTTAGGGAATAAATAGAATTTTTTATGCAGTTTTAAGCACACCAAGTCAAACTGACCATCTAATGAAAATTCTTTTGGAGGACATAACCAGATCCTCTTATGAATTTTTCAAGAACGAAAAAAGCGACCTCTGTCTTTCCCTAGAGCGCGGATGGTAGCTGGGAAAACATTCAATCAAACTAGTTTTAAATTCAAACATTCATCTGAAAGATCTTACTCTATAAAAAAATGGAAAAATGAACCTTGTGTGCTTCCAAATTTCTCTCTAACATTACTCATATTTTTAAATGCTTCCCGTCTGGACTCTCCGATCTTTTCAAACACATCATCATGAAGTTCATTTCTGAACTCATCAAATTTGTTCTTCAAAGAAAATGTTGAATTGAACAGGTTCTGTATAAGATCATCATATTCTTGTCGTACACGTTCTCGAATCTCAGTCTGTTGTTTGAAACTCATCTCACGCATTTCCGCTACTTTGGCTCGCAGGGCAGTGATTTCTGAACAAAACAAAAGAGCAACTTCTTAAGAGTTGTTATACACTGCATAATGTAAAGTCAGTAATATTTGCCATGATTTATTATTTAGCGATTTTCATGAATTTCACACTTCGCTAATTAAAAAAATCTTGCGAAAGATCCATTCCACATAGATTTACTACTAAATTCAAAATATGCGAATAAGTCTGTCTGCTCACAAATTGCAAAATTTCCATCAATCAAATATTACCCAATTTACAGTATATTACAATGCTTTATGTTTTAATTGCTAAATTGGACTTGTCCATCTTGTAATTTGGCCACTACCATTTATTGTTTAAAGGGGTGCTCGCTAAAATTTTACTGACTGAATTGCTAACAGTGTAGATCATGATCAGACAGCAAGGATGTATTGTCAGAACACAAAACATCTGTAATGGTAAAAAAGTAACTATTGCAAGAAATTCATTTCTTTATTCTTTCATTTCTCATGAAACCTATAAAATTATTGCCCCACAAACATACTTGGTTTCAAAGCACTCACCCATGATAAGGTCATGACCTTGATTGGCGAGCTGACACTGTACCTCAACCATCACATTCTGATGGGAAGTCTTCAGCTGCTCCTTCATCTGCTTCACCTCCTGAAGTATGAAAGAGAAACAATTCACACTGTGCTTGGATGCTGATGTGACCATTTTGGACTGCTTTCATCTCAAAATATAACGTTAATAAAAACACTTCTGATTTAACATATGAGTATTTTTTATACTAACTAGATGGGTGTTCAGTAGAACACTTGTGTCGCCCTCTTACACTTTGTCAGAATACCCAATAAATTTGTGACAAAATCTAAGTACAAAAAGCAGCATAACTCGGTCAAATATGACCTTGACCTACAAAATTTGGGATCACAACCCTTTTGTCATAAGCAATACAATTTGAAAGTTTGATGAAAAAATCTTAAGAAATGGCAAAGTTATAGCCAACAATAAGTTTTTGTGACAAAAACCAAGTACAAAAAGGAGCATAACTCTGTCAAATATGACCTTGACCTACAAAATTTGGGGGCATCACAACTCTTTTGTCATAAGAAATACAATTTGAAAGTTTGATGAAGAAATCTTAAGAAATGGCAAAGTTATAGCCAACATTAAGTTTTTGTGACGGACGGACTGACTGACGGACAAAGCGATCCCTATGTATCGCCTTTTCTGCGAAAGGGAGACACAAAAATACTTTAAACTTAAAAACAAGAGTTACAATTATTCTTTTAAACTAAGATCTGTTCTGTTTCCTGGGCTCTAACAAGAACTTCAACTGCAAAAAAAATCTTCATCCAAATCTTCAAATTGCAGAAAAGGCCAAATTCTGACTTTTGAGTTTTTACACAAATTTAATATCCATTACCTGCTCTTTCTGATATATGTTTTGGTGAAGCGCCCTCAACAGATTTTCATAGTACATGGTGTAACTCTCAAAGTTACTTTTCTCTCTCCCCATCACTGCACGTGTTAGATCTGCCACGCACGAGTTAAGATGTTTCCTAGAGAAGACAACACGATCGTCCGTCTCCTCACACTGAGACATCAACTTCTCATAAAATGCTTCTGTTATATGTGGCTTGGCTATAGTGAAACTTTCCTTCATTACCTGTCAAACATACTATCAAATGTAACAGGCATGCAAATTTCTTGAATGAACTAAAACATATACTGGAAAAAATTGTGTAACTCTGTCTAAAAGTATTTGTGATTCTGTAAACCCAGAGTGATGACTGCACAATGCAATTTTATCAGCTATAGCATATCATATTGTAGATTCATTGTTCCCTTTTGTGATCTAAATATCGAGGGTTCACCTCAAAACTGCTGTACGTCCTTCTTCATCTCGTATAAATTATCTCAGTTTTGCGGTTAACCTTTGATATGTCTAAAGTATGATCCACTCAGGTGAACTCATTCTTACCTTCTCAAATAACAAAAACAGAATTGTCCTTCTCTCAGTTTGGACATTACTTTTAATTGTTTAATGGGGCACTCCCTGAAAATTTATTGACTCACAGAATAGTGAATATTACAGATTATGATTAGATTGCACGAGTGTCATGATTTGTTCTGCTTGCAATGGTAGAACCAGTTTCCCTGAGCAGTATACTAGTGTAACATGTGTTTATCCTAATTATTCAAACATGAAAAGTTGGATTAAGGTACAGCTGTGTTGTTTCATTCTATATATTTCTTGACAATCTTAATTCGACTTACTGGTCTCTTCCATAGATCTGTTGGCAGTGCTGTTTCTTCTATTCTCCCTCTCTCTGCTAACACCAAAGTTAACTCCCTTGACAGTTTCTTCCTCAGCTCAGTGATCATGTGACATTCCAAGTTTTCAAACAGCTTTACAAGCTATAAAAGATAAATGCAGGATGGAAAACACTGATATAAGTACAGCCAGTCCTGTGAACAAACAGGTTAAAGTGGTCTTTCCTGAGAGGTAGTCTTTATTCACAAGTGTTCCTATAATATGTGAATGGTATTTTTTTTATCTCCCTTCTGCTCTCTATTTGCAGGGTGGTCCTTATTTGGGGAGTTCTCTTTTTACACAGGTTGGAGTATAAATATTACATAGGACACATGTAGGGCAGTTGAAACCTGTGTCAGTGGTCACCTGACTTAATCAGCCAGTTGCCTTAGATAGACAGTACTATTATATCCAAGACAGTGAAGTTTTATATCAGTCTGATTGCTGTTTAGAGCCGAAGTCCGTTGTATTTCTTGGCCAGCTTCTTAAAACAGTCCACGGTACAGTCAAACCTGAGAACAACTCACATCAACAGCGGGTCTTATCTCCCAGGTAGTCTTCATTCACAGGTGCTTCTACCAAAAATGAAATATAAAAGATTAAGAATGTACTGACCTGTTTTGCTCGAACTTCTATCTCTGAAGCTCCTCTAGGCATTACAAGAGTGTCTGTTTCCAAGGCGATGCCCTCATACATTTCACCTTGACCAAGTCTCCTAGCAACACTTTGTAATACTGGCAGTAACACCTCAGTTTTGTATACTTTACTGAAATTCAAAGGTAAAAAACTTACATTTCATTTGTCATGTTTTCAGTTCAACTTGGTACTTCATAAAAACATTTTGCAGCTTCATAAAACTTAACACACCTTTAAAAATTCATCACCCATATTTTTATCAAATACTGTGCATACAAATACTTTTTTGCCAACAAAGTATTAAATAACTCGCTTTATCAAATCAAAATTATTAGTCTGTTTGCATCCCTTGAACATGTACTCGCTAATAAGAAGAAACCTGTGGAAATACCTTACCAGAATTCTTTATAGAGTGACATTGACTCAATTCTCTCCACACCAAGCTTCCTCTTGCCCCAGTCATACTTGAGGTATTCAAGACATTTCCATAACAACAAGAAGAACTTCAACAATTTGTATGCTTTAATAGGTTCATGTGTTCTGGATAGACTCACATTCTGGATTGCTGAAATATATGCAAATCTACAGTTAATAAACCTGACCTGTCTATTTTATGCAATATACAGTCTGATCCATCAAGTCTGATCATGATCTGCACTGTTTGCCATTCATTCAATGAATTGTCCGTGAGCACCTCTACCATGAAAGGCACTGTCTTAATTGAAAAATGATATTTAAATATAGATTTAAGCAAAGTCAAGGTTTTATACACTGAGCAAGGGAAAGGTTGAATAAATCAAAATACAACATGTATATCTGACAATAATCACAACAACTAGTGTCTCAAAAGTTTTGATTACATGAAATATAGTCTGATCTCCATCTTTAAAGGTAACACTTTGTTGATTTTTGTTAGAAAAATCACTTGAAACTGACTAAACAGGCAAAACACTGTTCAAATAATGACTGTTCAAAAGCAGTTTATCTGAAACTCTTACGCAGTTTAGATGTAGTTCCTAGAGTCGCCGAAGCACGTTTTGAGTCAGCTGATTTGATGCTTGCAGAACGAGGCTTCCTCTCTTTGGTCTTGTCAGTTTCTCCATTCACATGATCTGTGAGCAGTGATACATCCTGGAAACCTGTCTGTAGTACGTCTTCCATTAACAAGGTCACACCAAGAATTTCCCCGTTAGCTACATGCCTGGTACATATAAACAGAGCAATTTGTTAACACTTTTCGAAGGTTATAAAAATTAACATCTACAGCTAAAAATATTCTTATATACTATACCAGTAGATTGGATTTTTACAATGAATTTCTCACTAAACTTAATTGCTTACTTAATTCAAGTGCAAAGACTTCCTACTTGGGAATGAACAAGGTCCCAATTCTGTTCAAAAGATGTATCAATGTATTTCTTTGAAAGCTAGAAGTTAACTTGTTTATAATTTGAAGTAAAAATGCTGTCTTTTTATAGGAATCACTGAAACTTATAATACTAAACACTGGACAATACACTATACTACAAGGGGTGGTAAAAAAGTAGTGTATGGCATTTAAACAACAGTTTTTACAAACTACTTGATACTCATTTGCTTACAATAATATCTATGAGAGTACTACTGAATCAGAAGTCATCAGCAAGGTTGGGTCAACAAA
This sequence comes from Saxidomus purpurata, assembly GCA_022818135.1. Classification (NCBI taxonomy): domain Eukaryota; kingdom Metazoa; phylum Mollusca; class Bivalvia; order Venerida; family Veneridae; genus Saxidomus; species Saxidomus purpurata. The sequence continues at coordinate 40,732,690 of JAFMSR010000011.1, forward strand.
ATACATACAGGTATGTTATATATGAGGGTTGTTCATTTTATAATGCAATCTGACCTCTATACAGTAAACTCCGTATATAACGACTCAAGATATAGTGAACATTCGGATATAAGGAACAAATTTTTGAGTACTGTTTTTTCCCCTTAGTTATTTAATATGAAATTGGAATATGGATATAACTAATTCTGGATATAAAGAACATGTTTAAATGGCCCCAAGGAGTTCATTATATACAGAGTTCACTGTATTTGTATACATTTGTGCCATAAGGGTACATATTCTGAAGGAGGGTAAACTCTGTTACTTTCTTTAGGTATTTCAGTGCATTATTCATTATAAAATGACCAGTCCTCATACAGTAATATTTACAAGATGAAATATAAAATAAATGATAATTTCTATGTGCAGTACAGCTTACCATAGTCTGGTTAACATAACATACGCATGATGAGAAAATGTATGTAAGCATATCAAAGCAAATCAAAGCAATGAAATTATGTTTTGTCTAAAGCAGGAGTATGAGATCCTAAATGAAAGGAAAATGAAGCTTGGCACCATCATTTTATCAAATTGTACAAGATGATCTATCTTAAGTTCTAAACAGGACACTGCAGTACAACTCTTAAGTTGTATTATATTCAAACTGGATCACTGACTACCCTATCAAGTTTGGACCCTCACCCTGCTAGTGGTTAGTGATTCTACATGTTACCAGTGTAGATAATGATCAACTTGTAAAACTGTCAAACTTGAGAAATGGAGATGTCCATTCAGAAATTTAGCGCTTTAAAGGTTGAAATAGGTTTGTTTAGTAGGACAACTTAAGACTGTAAACTATGATAGACCATGCTTATATATCTTCTTCATGTAAGCAAGATCCCTGATCCAGCATAGCAAGTGTTTATTTCAGATTGAACAACATATTAAGTCTCGTTGATGTTTTTATTTTGCCCCGTCTCACCCCAACCCCTTAAGAAAACAAAAATAAACAAAAGCTGTCAGTAGGACAGCGCGCTCGACTTTTTAGTGCTTGCCTATAAAACAAAACTTTGACAGTTAAGGGCACACAAGACTTTAACTAGGAATTTCTAAGTACAAATCAAGAAACATTTTCACAGAGTTATCTTCTCTTGCTTACAGATAGGTCTCATGATGGTACATAAGTAGGTTACATAAGATATGTCTCAGTTTGAATGATTTCTGGTAATTTTGTGCAGAGTGGTAGGGATTAAAACTTTACTACACAATTACCTAACACATTTTCATGAACAATTTGGTGCTGACTTTTTTCTATGAATAATCAATAATTATAAAAAATAGATTGCGTTTTTTTTGCCTTTCAGTATAAGATATGTATTTTTAGGCATACACTGCATTATTCGACATGTACATTTAAATCTTAATTGCTACAAATAATGTTTTCATAAATAAAGAATTGATTTTAAATTTAAACTGAAAATACATATACACTTTCAAAGTAATATCTCAAATGGTTAAGTCAACCAGTGGACAAGAATGAAAATTTTAACTGAGTTTCTAAGTCAAAAAGGGCCATAATTAATATAAAATCCTTGACAGAAGTACCTTCTCCTGCCCATGTTTTGGGATCATGATGGTAAACAAGTATTCCAACTTTCAAAGTAATATCTCGAACAGTTTAGTCAAAAAGTGGACTGGTACGAAAAACTTAACCAAGATTCTAAGTTGATAAAGGGCCTTAATTTTTAAAACAAATCCCTCACAGAGTTACTTTCTCTTGCCTACAGATGGGGGTAATGATGTAAACAAGCATTCAAAGTTTCAAAGCAATATCTCAAAGGGTTAAGGCAATAAGTGGATTTTACCCATATTCAATGTATTTTCTAAGTCAAAAAGGGGCATAATTCTGTCAAAAACCTTGACAGAGTTATGTTCTCTTGTCTGTTGATGTAGGTCATGATGGTAAACAAGTATGGTTAGTTTCAAAGCAATACCTCCAATGGTTTTGAAATAAAGTGAGGTGGTACGAAAAACTTAACCAAGCTCAATACACTTTCTAAGTCAAAAAAGGGCCATAATTCTGTCAAAAACCTTGACAGAGTTATGAACTCTTGTCTGTAGATGGAGGTTATGATGGTAAACAAGTATGGTAAGTTTCAAAGCCATACCTCTAATACTTTTGAAATAAAGTGGGGTGGTACGAAAAACTTAACCAAGGTGTGACACCAACGCCGACGCCGGGGCGAGTAGGATAGCTCCCCTTTTCATAGAAAAGTCGAGCTAAAAACTGCCCAACCTGGTTGCGACAAGTCTTGTCTTAAAACAGAATAGACAATATGACTAATATTCAATACATGTTTTCCAAAACAAACCTAGTTTGATAAGAATGCATCCTTTGTCTGTGACAAAATTGATAAAAAAATCTTTGAAAAATTGTTAATGAATGTACAAGAGTCTCAATCAGAAAGCTTATTACCCACGCCATAAGCCATGTAGAAATTAGACCTACATATCAGCTTAAGATGCCAAACACTGAGAGAGTGCTAACACTAACATTGAGTAATTTGTTTAAGAATTACACATGACTACAGAGTGATCTTACCTGTCAACATCTTTGAGACCTGCCAGACAAAGCTGTATATAGTACTCAATCATTTGCCACTGCCAGAACATTGTCGGGTATGGTCCATTTCTGAAAATACACATACCACCATGCTTTAAACCTTCTCTCTAAGAGCCATTTTTCAATTTAGGTCTGTAACGTCTATTAGATTTTAGTTGTGATTGTATTTTGTGAAAATAAGCTGACTCAAATCCGAGTACTAACCCTTACTGACTCCCTACGCTCTGACTTAATCAAACCCTAACCCTTCCCTTACCCTATTGTTGGTGCATTTCTCAATAAATGGTGGACAATCTGTAAACTCCAGCCCCTCTATCAAGACTAAATAATTACAGTTCAATTAACCTCCCCGAAGGACACCGCCTTAGAAAGACCACTTTCACTACATGTGATACTAGTCAATTTCATGAAACTTTCAATTACATAAAAGTGGGCAGTTATGTAAAGGCATGTAGTTATGTAAAGGCATGTAGTTATGTAAAGGCATGCAGTTATGTAAAGACCGGCAGTTTACCTATCCATTGTTTTGGGTAGGACCAGTACTTGCATAAGAAACCACTAACTTTAATACATAGACAGTCAAGTTGGAAACAAAGCTTGAACCCATGACCTTCAATCTGTAAGAGGTTTAATAATTGCAAGTCAGCAACCTTAACCACTCAGCCTTGTGGGCAGGTTCACAATCACAACAATAACAACCAAACATGCAAATTCAAGTCTTACTTTCCAAGAAAAGTTCTTGTTGGAAACAGATCCCTTGCAGACAAGTCTCGGGGCTCTAAAGGTTCTGGAACATTCATGTACATAGAAAACACTGATGTACGCTGGACATTGCTCAATGCTGGCAGTGAGTGGTACATGTTGTTAATGATGGACTGAAAAAAATGTATATATTTGTTTACACAAACTGTCAGACACCGAATATTATCATATTATTTCTTGACAATTTCTGGTACAATAGTATAATTATGATGCCCCAAAAGCAAATGTTGGGAGCAAACAATGTATTAAGTAGCACAATATGTATTTTCAGTTTAAATTTAAAATCAATTTTTTATTTATGAAAGCATCATTTGTAGGAATTAAGATTTAAATGTACATGTCGAATAATGCAGTGTATGCCTAAAAATACATATCTTATACTGAAAGGCAAAAGAAACGCATCTATTTTTTATAATTATTGATTATTAATAGAAAAAAGTCAGCACCAAATTGTTCATGAAAATGTATTAGGCAATTGTGTAGTAAAGTTTTAATCCCTACCACTCTGCACAAAATTACCAGAAATCATTCAAACTGTCACATATCTTATGTAACTTTTCATTTTTCACCAGATACAACAATTTTTTTGTCCAACTGTAAAATTTGATTTATTTTGCAAGTCAGTATACTTACACTGCGGGAATAGTCCTCTCTTTGCGTTCATATTTAAAAAGTGACTTTACACTCTGATAAATATGTCAGGCATCAGAATAAATGTTCCTGGCATTCTTATATATATTCAATTTGAATTTCCAAGTAAAGAATTTCCATTCCTTAATTTTGTCCTATTTAAGTTCTGTACAAGAAGGGGCTCACAGTGCAGTGTGTCTCTGCATAATAGAAAGACCATCAAAGTGTGCTTACAAGAATATATATTACATAAATGCAGTAAAAGGTACCTTTCACCAGCCCTTTAACCATAATTAGTATTATAACCAGTATTACTTTGAAATTCAGTGGATTACATTTTCAGTCCAGCCATGACTTTTCCCTGTTTCACTGAATTTCAACTTTACACCTGTCCTTTAATCATGTAAATAAGTTGAAAAGAGTGTAAACCACCTTGTAAAATTAACGAAACTAATGAATTTGGAAAGCTGCAGAATCTCTCAGAATCTACTATATCTTATGCCACACTGACTACGTCAATTGTTGAACTCACATAAATTCTGCTAAATTAAATAAACCTGCTTACTGGCTAACTAAAGATCAAATGAATAGCTTTATTTTTATACATGTATTCTATGAGATGAAGTTATTCTAAATGCATAGAGAGTGTTTTATAACACACTTGACTGGTACTCACCTGACATGCCTAATTTTAGAAAAAAAGGTTAAAGATATATTCTCTAGAGAATGCTTGAGAATTGGTTTTACAGCTGACTGCGTGTGAATATGATGATGCAGCAGATTCTAACAGTACATGAAATTCAATGTATTCTTAATTTCTTGAGACTTGAAATCATTTTATCTCAACTAATATGAGCCTAACCATGGAAAAACCAACGTAAGGCTTTTGCAAAAGCATCAGTTTCATAACTTCAGGGCATACTAATGCAAAAACCAATGATATCCTTAAGGTTGGATAAAAAGCCAAAGCAAATTAAACTATCTTGATGTCAGAGATAAGAAACTATATCAAATAAACAACTATTGCTATGAAGAGGTATATCTGGTAACCTAACTGTCAGGCATTGTAAGTAGAATGGTATTTACCTTATAAGCTTGTATGTTTCCTGTTGACAGGAAAGTGTCAGCCATACAATGTCTGACAGCTGTATCAAACTCCAGGAACACAACGTCACGTCGCAGATTCATGAACTCTGACACTTTGGCAGGGTCTGTAGGGAACTGTAAGTTGTCTATCTGCTTCTGGATATCCCGTAGTTCAGCACCTAGAAAATAAATAATCATCACCTGTGTGACAGATTTTAATGATCCTTGTTCATCGAGCATCCAAGAGATTTGTGTGTCTAAGCTGTTAAAAGTTGATTTAATTGTTTTGGAGGAGTGGGAGGTGGGGAGGGGGACAGGGGAGCTTACTGCCTGTTTCAATAGAATTTTAAATATGTACAGGTGGGCAGTAATGTTAAATTGTGTCGATTTTAGATCTGTAAAACTTCTACCTAGTTTCTTACGTTGATTGTGATTAACATCTAAAAAATATCATATTCAGTAGTATTAGGTGGAATGCCCCTTACATGGAAAAATTCAGACTAACACTTTTTAAACAATGTCACATTACATCATTGAAATTTTGGTCTCAGTTTACAGATATGATTCGAATGTCATCTCTTGACAGTCTGTCAGTTAAAGTAGTGATTGAACAGAATAGTTAAATGTAGAGCATAACTTAGCAATTGCCTGATTTGAGAAAGACTTGAATGATAACAGAACAAGAAAAAAGGTGTAAATTAGATCTAACCAACAGTATTGACATAAAAGGTTAAGACTTATTAGCATGTATACTTCTTTTGTCTGAACATAAACATGTTTTACTTACCAACTCCTTCAGTTCCTCCCCAATCTGCAGTGACAAACTCCATTTTCTGCGAGCCTAATCTAGCATGGGAACTGCCGAGCCTGGAGTGCGCGCATAGATACTGCAACATGTCATGGAGGGCGGAGACAATCATCAGGCAGTATGACAGTGCCCTTTTACACTGTTCATCATCTAAAGTCTTAAACATGATCAGGGTCTCTGTGTGGTGGGGGATGAACCATATGTTCAATACATGCTTGCCATCAGGGGAGAGCACTCTGCGTGGACGTTTTCTCATTTGCCTACAATTGGTTGGATACATATGAATACATGTACTTATAACTGCTCATTTAAAGTCCCATTAGAACTTTACATACTTATAAATAGATACTTATTAATAGATAATTAATTTTACAGAGATTACAAGACTTTTGAAGTTTTCTACGTAAATACAATAGAAAAGGAAACCATGCCCTCTGACAACTATGTTTTTTTTTAATGAATCAACATCTCTGGAACAAATCTAGTTTAGCGTAACCTTACCAACAGAACATTTAAATTTCATTTAAAATAAAGGAAAGAGATTTCTCAACACAAACTAAAGTTTATCTCAAAAGTTGATCCACTCAGGAATATTCCTGTAAGAGTTTTATTGAAATTAACCTAGAATACTATGAGAACCCACGAGAGCCTGTTGAGAGTCATCAACAGATGTGAAAAGCTTACAAAAAGTATCAAACAATATATAAAGTTGTAAGTACCTTGCATCAGGCTGGAGACCAGCAACGTCATCTAGGTTACTCTTCTTCTCATTGGCTTGTCCCAGCATGAAGTACGTGTCTCTGTCAATTGTAACAACAACTTGTTCATAACATTACAAATATACTATAACCACGTTTCGTTTCCTTTCGTGGTTTTACAAAGGTCTACTCCCGTTGCTATAGGGATGAATGATGACACCCAGCATGCTCTCCCGACATGCCTCCTATCTAATATAATTTTATTGCCTAAGTGGGAGATATTACCTAAACTGTCTTCATGCAGTTTAACCTAATAATAAATGAATCTAATTGGATGCTTGGTCTTAATATCGAGGGCAGAACTTTCATTGTACTAACCACAGATTTTGACTAGAGTAAATCGCTCCATAAGGAAGCAACCTCAAGGACAGGCAGGCAATGAGGAATTTATGTGTCTTGTCTGAGACACTTCCACCATGGCACTGCTGCAGATCGAACCATGGACTCTGCCATCCCAAAGAGAACATGCTAATACTGCCCTATGGCAGTTGCACTATTTGGTACTGGCAGAAATTCAGCTATAACATATCGAGGGTTATTGGCAAAACTGTTCTAACCTATATGTAACAAAGAATGACACACAACAGTTTTGTGGTCAACCCTCAACATGCTAGAAAGCTTGTGAGTTACCTGACTTGGGGGAATTCATCAAGTAATCCCAGTATACTGTTATAGTATGACAAGAGCTGTCCCCTCAGTGAGAACTGGGCCAAGCGTCTGTTGAAGTTGGTGCAGAACTGTGATATCAACTTCCTGTAAATATACATGTACATATTATATACATCTACTATACAAGGATAAAAAGCCATTTAGATGAAAAGCACTGGAGTATCATATCTAATCTAAACTTAATGAAAGACATACAACTATATACTGCTGAATAATTAATACAAAATTAATTAACCTTTTCAACTTCGTCATTTCTTCAGCATTTCTCAATACAGCTCCCATCTGATTCTTCTTTGTAATGAAGTCATTCAACATCATATCTCTGCTGGGGGTCTGGAAAAGGCAATAAGCAATATGAAAATTATCCGACTGTATAAAAGGTCTTGACGAAACATCACAGTGTTTACCAAATGTCTGTACTTTCTGAACCATATCTTTGTTAACTTTGAAGGTAATGTACTAAAATGTTCAATAATGATTATTACAATGTATATATGCCTTAAAATATATAGATATCATTTTGGAAGATTTTATCACTCAATCAGTCACACTCAATTTCTATTCTATTCATTTCTACCACAAACAGGTATGAAACAATACTTTCAACTGACATCAGCATTTTTATCATACATGCATCATATCTAGATTTTACATAAAAATGTAAGATAGAAACCTTTTCTAGCTGAATAGACATAAATGCTTCCGGGGACCTTTTCTTCCCTCCTCCTGACTCTGCAGCTAGTTTGGCAGCCAGTGCTGTCCCTGCAGTGCTACTGGACATCCCTGTTAACTGGGTCAGCGATGACTTCTCTGACTTAGTCTCTGTGGGGCTGTTTCTTCCACTGTAAAACACATTTATTATCCACTTTTGTCAATTGAATTTCATATATTTAGACTTGACAAAAAAATATGTAACAATTTGGAAAGCTCTAGTCAAAAATTTGTTCAATGGATGCTATAATGTGAAAAATTTAATCTGCCTGCAAACTGACAATAATGTAGTACATTTTGAGAACTCAATCTATATCAACAACTGAGACAGTTAAAATACTACAAACAAGTGGCTGGAGCATTGCCATGCAATACAAAGTCCCCAACCAAATATGACAGGATGAGAAGAATATATGAGTAATGTTTCATGAAAATCCTGCATATAGTCACGTATAGACACATGACCTTTGACCCTGAAGACTGAATGACATTTTTTTCAAAATCAGCATATGCATGTAGAAGTTACAGCTCAGACATGAAGTACTGGTATATATTCCTACTTTACAGGTTCTGAACCTTAGTTGTAACCTTGACTTACTAGGTAGCTCTCAGGGAGTGGTGCATGACACATCCTGGAGGTATGGGCATACTTGTATGATGTTATTTTAAATCAGTATATACATTCAGAAGTTGGTCTGAACATAAAATACTGGTACATGTATAACCCTACATTACACGTTATAAAGCCTAAGTGTGACCTTGACCTTCAAGAGAGCTCCCTGGGTGTGGTGCATGATGCACCCTTGTGTTACTGTTACAACTGTGTGAAAATATCTAAATCGGTCCATGGATAAAAAAGTTACAGCCGAGACACAAAGTGCGGACAGCCAGAAAGACTGACAGGCAAACAAGAACACAACAAACCTTCAGTCTCCATCTTTGATTGGTAAGGGACTAATAATAACAGGTATTTATCAACAATTTCCAATATTTAAGGCTAGGATGCTTTGATGGATATACAAGTACAAGTGTACTTGAATGATGTTTTTAAGCTCTATCTTCATTGTTACCTTTTATATTCTTGTTCTTTAACTGGTTGGCATGCATGAGCTTGCTGTACAGAGCAAGTGAGAGCATTCTTGTGTACAATCTGGGTCTTCAGTACAACCTGTAGAGTCTCCAGCCCTCCGGTCTTCATCAGCTGTCAGAAATATATACACATAATTATGTACATCATAATTATAGTCCTACATACTGACTAATAATTTACATTTATTATAAGGAGCAGATTGTTTAGAGGTACAACATCAGGCTCCTAACCATGATGTAGAAGGTTTGAATGCCAGCAACAAAATTTGAGCATAATCTCCATAATTCTTTTTTTCTGTTCATACAGTGGCCTTAACTCAAGGAAACAAGCATCAAAGCTGTAAATAGTAGCTGCTAGAGCTTAAGCTGTCAGTGTAAAATGCACAAATTAATCGAAGTTGGCTTTGCTTGCAATAAAAATAAATAGCAATGGTTCCTTTTTTTTTAATTGGCCTCTACAACATTGTTCAACAGTTGTTGCATAATCATTCAAGGCATTAATATTCACTACAAAGCCCTGGTCAGCCAGTAGTCTGGTCTGTCAGTTCAACATTCCATTCAGAAGTTATTGCCCACGACACATATTATTGCCCATGATACACATAATTGCCCACTGTACACATTATTGCCCACAATTCACGATATCGCCCAAGATACAGTTATACTTGCAGCCTTTCCATTTTAGTTGCTCCAACATTACAAACATGCAGCTGAGCTGCAAAAGATTTCTGACCAAACACAATTACAAGTTATATGTCAACATTAATACTGGGTTCTCCTTTACCCACTGTTCCAAAAGGTGTGTACAATAATTAGGTATCAATTCACAAGTAAGATTTTCTTGATGGATGTAGGTAATGTAAAAGTCCGTACAAACCTCCATGATTCCATCTCTACTTCTAAAGCTGAACCTGCCTACATGAGCCTCGTCAAGTTCGTGGATAGCTAGGTACAGGAATCCCGGGGTGTATCTGTTGATATAGAATAGGAGCACATTGTATAAAAATACCCTAACATCACTCTCAGTTTACAAAATGGCTGCTATTAAATATCTTGGTGAAATGAACAGCTGTTCCTATGAGAAGAGGGTTTTTGGTATCTAACCGAAAACCTGTCAAAATTAAAATATCTGACACAAAATATCATGATCAAGGGCATTTCCCTGACAATTGCTCATGGGAAGCACTTAGATTCCCATTCTCCATTAGAAACTTCTAATTTTCTGTCGTAAAGAATAAAGCTTGGGAATGAGGTTAAAACATGTGTTCCTTAATTTTAATCAGTGAGAGATGGGCCTCTGTCATACTAGATCAATGTGCCAATAAATATCACAACATGCAAAACATTTTATCCACAACACAGCCACTTTTGTTGACCCAAAAAGGGATCATAAAACTTCCCAATCAAGTCTACTCATCAGTTTGAGGCTTATCAGCAGCCAAAGTCAGTCAACAGTACAATTGAGAAATGTTTAATTACCTATCAACAAGAGATTCATCCTCCAGTACTGAGGTTATAAAAGTAGGTGGAGGTTTTCCAGCATCTTCCTTGAAGCCGGCAAATTCCATCTGTACAAATCTCATATACATGTGAAACTCATCAAAGCCCATGTCATGAGCCTGCAGTCTGTAAATCTGTGCAGAAATATTGATATAAATACCTTGAATAACAGAAGTTACAAAGTGCTACGTAGAAATCTAACCTAGCCCTTGACCTGGGTTCATCACTTTTCTTTCCTGCTAAATAAAATGGAGTGAAGAATGCTTATACATTTGTACGTTAATGTTCAGTTATCCCTTCAAATAAACCAGCATAACTGTGTGTAACTTGATATTCAAAGTAAAGTTTTCAAGCATTTCTGAATGTCAGTGACCTTTCAAGCATGTATTAATCAAAGGTATGACGTACATGTTTCTTAGTTGGGATTTTAAATCTATGATAATCTTTTCTTATGGCAACTGTAGAGCATATTAATCCGATGTCATATTTTTTTATTTAGTTTAAACTTGCTCATTTTAACTTAATTGCAGACTCAATGACTGCTATCTGGAGTTCCTGAACAGTTCTCGCAGTCAAAGAAGGGCTTGTGAAAGTTGCAGTCAAACACGTTGCTTATAGAAATTGATTGATTTGGAGTCCATTACTCTACCACAGCACACAGGCGCCTCCCTTAAGTGCACATTGCTACAGGTGGATTATCCAATTTGTAAGTGTCCCTAAATTCAGCAATGGGTACTGTTCAAACTAAACAGTGGGCAAGTCATCTTATTAATTAGGCTTAAGGTTTACCTTTGCCAGTATTTCAGTCTCCCATGCGGCATCTATAAGTCTATGTCTTACATGCACAGCCTGGAAAAATAGAAATTAGAAATCAAATCTAGCTGAAAATAAAAGTACGAATCTAATAATTAAAAATTTCACTGAAATCCATTCTTGTTTATCCTATTGTAATTGTCAATTTAATACTCTGAAAACAATCTGTATTTGTGCTTTAAATAGCCATTTTTAAACCTAACTTATTCTGGGCATGCTGCTTAGTATAGGCTCAACAATTTTATCTATACAAGAAATTTACGTAAATTAAAGTGGTGATTCATTCAAGCTCTAACCTCCATTACTCTTCCAACTTTTTCCATCAGAAGTTTATTTTTCTGTTTCACCTGACCCCTAGGCTGCTGATCCCCGTCCTCTTCCATGGCAAACCTCTCTGCTATCTCACATATAAACAACGGGTCCTCCGCAAACACTCCAGAAAAGAGCTGATAAAACAGTAACGTAAAAGTCAATATGCAAGAAAATCAGAATTCAGACATTTTTATTGAAAAACATGCGGTAACAACTTTTCTGCTTTTAATGTAAGAAAATAATTTTTTATGTGGATATAAAAATTTGTGGACTTTTAAGAAAATGCAATTTTTTGGCAAATGAATTAAAATTTTGCGGATTTCGTTGTTTTGTTTTTTTATAGAACTGCTGGATCCTTTTTGTTGGGGTCTCGAAATTAATGGATTCACCTACAGGTATCTGTGAAATCTACCAAAATGTACCCTACACATAAAGACCAGCAAAGTAAAAAGCTACTCTATTCAGCCATTGTTGAAACACCTGTGAATAAAGACACACCGGTCAACAAAGACCGCTATAGCTTCTTCCTGTTAGTGGTCTTTGTACACATGTTTGACTGTACACAAAAAGTATTTGACCAGTACTATTCGAGACAGTAAGAGATTTAGTGGCACAACTTGCAGCTACCTTAACAATCTAATAGCAGTAAAAGAATACTCGAAATAAAAACTTATCAAAACTATAAGTTTGGATAAAAAAGAAGTTTTAGACATACATGTACATGTAGTAAATTAGTAAGAAATTAGTCAGACAACACACTTACATCTTTTTGCATCTGTGGTGAGAACGAAGTTCCGATAGGTTCCATACACTGCCACTCCCTGAGAGCCACTTCATACATCTTCTTCTCCATTATTAGAGAGTCCAATATACATTCAGGCTTGTGGATATGTACTAGTTCCTACAACATCAAATATTTCTTTTTCATTTTAAACCTGTTTTGGCCTAAATCTAACATACAGGTTGGGTAAGCTGCCATGAAATGGGAACCTACATAGACATCACTCTGAGTCTCTGACTACCCAGCACATGCCTGGATACCCCAAGAAATGCCGGATATAACTTAGGCAATCACAGGATTTTCCTTCTTACCATTTTAATAGTGTTTAGAAGTTTATTTTGACCAAAGCATAGATAATACCGCAGCAAAGTGTTAGAAATAACATGAAATACTGGTATTATTATTTTTTGGTCCTTTTTGTTAATATCTTGGCTCTTTTGATTTTGTGTAATCCTGCAAAAAAACTCTTTTATAATGTCTGAAGGTAATTTCTAACATAAACTGGAGATTGATTATATATAATGAACTACCTGAAGGGCAAACTTGAGGGCCTGAGGAAGTTTGCTGGCAATGGCAAGTGTTGGGTGGAACTCTAGGATGAACACATTGCGTAAGGCTGACCTGTAGGTAAAAACAGTTATGTCTATGTTTTTTATGACATATCAGCAGTAAATTAGAAAAAGATACAAACAGGCACATCCATGCATGGAGACTGAAGAATTATGTGACAGTAAAAAATTGCTGGCATCATCTAATGGACAGAAAGTAAGAAACTAACTATACTATTTGATAGAAATGAATCTTGTGACAGGTCATTAATTTGAAATCATACAATCTTTCTCCCTCTCTCTCTATCTCTCTCTCCGTATTCTTCATGGTCTACACCGTCACATGCAAGCACCCATTTCTGTGCAATAATTAAAACGGCCCCTGGCCCTAATTGGGAAAAAAAGCGGCATTTTTCTGACCAAATTGGGAATTTATGTACGAGTTTAATATCTATTATCTTGATAGAAAATAAAACAATTTACACAACATACTTGCCTTATTATGTTTTTATACCATATAATTTCATTTTGGCTTTTTACAGAGCATTCATTTATTAACTAATGATGTTTAACTATCATTATTTATGTCTTTAAAGTGGAATTATGCATTTTTTTTTCAAGTAAAAATCCAGTTGAAATAGGTTTGTGTAAAAAGGGTAGAGGAAATAACAGCTTTTAACCCAATATATTACACCAAACTCTTCCTGCTACCCGTACAAAATAATAACTTTCCCATTATTACCTATCCTATTTTGACTTGGAGAGTCAATTAAAAAAAAGGCATGGTCTTTACCAATAACAACAACAAAACAACCCAAAATTGCCACTTTAACTGTAATCAACTGAATTATTCAGTTATTACAGTGCTATTTTTCTTAGTTTAGCATTTGCATTACCAAGAGTACTACCAGTACTACCACTACCGAAGCATGATAAAACCGTGCGACACCCTTTCGAGTCACCTTTTCTTATTTTTTTCGCATATTTGCTGTTATAATTGGGACATCGCGAAAATGTATTAACAAAGCGATAACGATAATATCCGAAAGTTCCAAAACGCATATGTAATTCGCTACTGCGCGGCTCAAATCGGACAATATGCGGGTATTTATCAATCGATCTTTACAAATAGGAGTACCGTGGGATTTTTGCAGACCATTTGGAATTTTGGGGGGGACCTGGGAAAAATGAAGGTTATCTTCGATTGGGAACGGGGCCGATATTCGGCCCCTGGTGATAGGGAGAAAAAGCCCTGTAAAACCAAAAGAAAATAAACAAGAGCTGTCCCTCTCAAGTGACGAATGCCCCCGAAAGAGGTGCCTCACAGTCTGTGTCCTCTCCATGTGCTCAATAAATGTGCTATGTAATTTTAAAATCCTTCCATGCATGACAGAGTAATCATGCATACAGTATTCCATTACTTTAAACACTAAGTGTGACCTTGACCTTTGAGGTAGGGACTTGGGTCTTGCACACGACACATCCGCTTGATGTGCTAGACATTTGTGCCAAGTTATTTTAAAATCCTTCAAAGCATAATAAAGTTATAGTCCGGACACAAATGTATGCATATATATAGGATTCCATTACCTATAAACTCTAAGTGTGACCTTGACCTTTGTGGTAGGGATGTGGGTCTTGCACGCGACACGTCGTCTTGATGTGCTAGACATGTGTGCCATATTATTTTAAAATCCTTCAAGGCATGACAAAGTTACAGTCCGGACACGAATGTGTGCATATATGCATATATAGAGGAATCCATTACCTTCAAACTCTAAGTGTGACCTTGACCTTTGAGCTAGGGACCTGGGTGTTGCACGCGACACGTCGTCTTGATGTGCTAGACATTTGTGCCAAGTTATTTTAAAATCCTTCAATGCATGACAAAGTTACAGTCCGGACACGAATGTGTGCATATATGCATATATAGAGGAATCCATTACCTTCAAACTCTAAGTATGACCTTGACCTTTGAGCTAGGGACCTGGGTGTTGCACGCGACATGTCGTCTTGATGTGCTAGACATGTGTGCCTAGTTATTTTAAAATCCTTCAATGCATGACAAAGTTACAGTCCGGACACGAATGTGTGCATATATAGAGGATTCCATAACCTTCATACTCCAAGTGTGACCTTCACATTTGAGGTAGGGATGTGGGTCTTGCACGGGACACGTCGTCTTGATGTGCTAGACATGTGTGCCAAGTTATTTTAAAATCCTTCAATGCATGACAAAGTTATAGTCCGGACACGAATTTGTAAGTGGGAACGCACAGACGGACGGACAGACGGTCAGACGGACAGACGGTCAGACGGACAGACGGTGCGATTTTAATATGCCACCCTTCGGGGGCATAAAAAGGACGAAATTTCAAACTGCCCATACTTGCTATGGTTAACGGCTATAGGTTGTTTAGGTATAATACGATGTGGCAGTCCGTACTTGTCGCCGTCTCTACAAACTTTCTGGTTGTATTCTCGCTGATCTTCTATCTGTAACAATCATGTATATTTCTTATATTGGTTACTGAGACCATCAACTCTAAATTTTTAAAGAATCAACCGAAATACTTTTATGTTAGCTTTTGTGCTACTCAAAAACTTTGAATAATTTCATCACATTAAATACTCTTAGAAATGATTGCATGACACCTAATTTTTCGGACAGATGGGTAAAAGCATAAATGTAACATGTCTGACAAAACATCTTTTACTCAGATTCAGTCTTTGAGGAGAATGACAATTCATTAATTTTCTGAACACGCAATTTTCTAATGCTGCCTCCAAACATTCTTTTGTAAAGTTTCCAATCAATCCCATAGGTTATTACAGAGATATATCCATGATCATTGTAGCTTGCATGCAAAACTTTAACCAAATGTGCAATGCTAACGAAAGGGTGACCGCAAACACCTCTCCCATTTCTCCGAATAGACAAGCTAAAAATGTTGTTTTGAACAGTTAATCATATGTTCATTCATGTAATACCGAATTTCAACAAAGGTTAACATACCTGTTTATCTAGAACAGATTTAATTAGATTGATATGTTGTCTGAGAATGACACTCTCCGCCCTGTAGATCTTGATGAAATAGTCGGCTGACAGATCAAACCTCGGTCTTTGGTACATCAGGTTGATAATCACCTGTAAACAAACACATAATAAAGTACTTAATCTTAAATACAATGGAACACGATTTAAACAACCATGGAGCCTAGTATATTAACACAACAGAAGTAGCCACTTTAGTGGGTGACTGCTTCAACTCATAGTTTACTTGCAAATTCAGTAGTATTCGCCTTGATTTAATTTTCAGTCTTTTTCTCATGAACTCTCTAAGAAATTTGTGAAAGGCCTGTATCAAATAGACACTTTTGAATTCAGGAATACGTCTATCTGCTACAAACTCTGTATATCTGTCACGCTTAAAATTATCCTGTCTACATAAGTGTTCTGTCTTCAGATGCCAACACATACATCAGTATGACATGATGTCAGTCACATCATGTCTTCGTATATATATATATATATATATTTAATGTCACACTTGTATGTTATGAATTCTCTGTTAACCGTACCATTAAATGTCATAAATGTTAGCTGCTCTTTAGGTCTTAACATTGGCAACGAATGTAATTTGACAGAAAATTTGACAGAAACATTAAACAAGAGCTGTCAGTAGACAGCACGCTTGACTATTCTCAGTGATTGACAATATAAAATAATATCCATCCTGGAACTTTAACGTAAATTCTAACTCGAAAAAGGGGCATAATTCTGCCAAAAGGCTTGATAGAGTTATCTCCTCCTGTGTACAGGTTGGGGGCATGATGGTGAACAAGTGTGCAAAGTTTCAAAGCCAGATGACAATTGAATTGGAAAATATTTGAGGTGGTACGCAAACTTTAACGTAAATTCTAAGTCGAAAAAGGGGCATAATTCTGTCAAAATGCTTGATACAGTGACCTCCTCCTGTGTACAGGTTGGGGGCATGATGGTGAACAAGGGTGCGAAGTTTCAAAGCCAGATGTCAATGGACTTTGAAAATATTTGAGGTGGTACGCAAACTTTAACGTAAATTCTAAGTTGAAAAAGGGGCATAATTTTGTCAAAATTCTTGAAAGAGTTATCTTCTCCTGTGTACAGGTTGGGGGAATGATGGTGAACAAGCGTGCAAAGTTTCAAAGCCAGATGTCAATGGACTTTGAAAATATTTGAGGTGGTACGCAAACTTTAACGTAAACTCTAAGTAGAACAAGAGCTGTCAGTAGGACAGCATGCTCGACTTTTTTAGTGCTTGCCAATAAAACAAAACTTTGACAGTTAATAGCACACAAGACTTCAACTAGGAATTTATAAGTACAAATCAAGAAGAGTTATCTTCTTTTGCTTACAGATAGGTCTTACGATGGTACATAAGTACTCCAACTTTCAAAGTAATATCTCTATTGGTTAAGTTAACAAGTGGAAATTTTAACTGAGTTTCTAAGTCAAAAAGGGCCATAATTCAAATAAAATCCTTGACAGAATTACCTTCTCCTCCCCATGTTTGGGAATCATGATGGTAAACAAGTATTCCAACTTTCAAATTAATATCTCAAACAGTTCAGTCAAAAAGTGGACTGGTACGAAAAACTTAACCAAGATTCTAAGTTGATAAAAGGCCTTAATTTTTAAAACAAATCCCTGACAGAGTTACCTTCTCTTGCATACAGATGGGGGTAATGATGTGAAATAGCATTAAAAGTTTCAAAGCAATATCTCAAAGGGTTAAGGTAATAAGTGGATTTTACCCATATTCAATGTATTTTCTAAGTCAAAAAGGGGCATAATTCTGTCAAAAACCTTGACAGAGTTATGTCCTCTTGTCTGTTGATGAAGGTCGTGATGGTAAACAAGTACGGTTAGTTTCAAAGCAATACCTCCAGTGGTTTTGAAATAAAGTGAGGTGGTACGAAAAACTTAACCAAGCTCAATACACTTTCTAAGTCAAAAAAGGGCCATAATTCTGTCAAAAACCTTGACAGAGTTATGTACTCTTGTCTGTAGATGGAGGTTATGATGGTAAACAAGTATGGTAAGTTTCAAAGCCATACCTCTAATACTTTTGAAATAAAGTGGGGTGGTACGAAAAACTTAACCAAGGTGTGACGCCGACGCCGACGCCGGGGCGAGTAGGATAGCTCCCCTTTTCATAGAAAAGTCGAGCTAAAAAGGGGCATAATTTTGTCGAAATGCTTGATAGAGTTACCTCCTCCTGTGTACAGGTTGGGAGCATGATGGTGAACAAGTGTGCAAAGTTTCAAAGCCATATGTCAATGGACTTTGAAAATATTTGAGGTGGTACGCAAACTTTAACGTAAACTCTAAGTAGAAAAAGGGGCATAATTTTGTCAAAATGCTTGATAGAGTTACCTCCTCCTGTGTACAGGTTGGGGGCATGATGGTGAACAAGTGTGCAAAGTTTCAAAGCCATATGTCAATGGACTTTGAAAATATTTGAGGTGGTACGCAAACTTTAACATAAGTGGTTACGCCGACGCCAACACCGATGCCGACGCTCGGGTGACTAGGATAGCTCTCCTTATTCTTCGAATAGTCGAGCTAAAAAATGAAAGATTCCAATTTCATATATAAAGTTTGAATACAGCTCAGCGTTCATATTATACCTGAGCTAATGCCCTCTTCTCATCTCTATCAAAAACATTATGGTAAGCTTCCATATAGCAGTCTATCAGCTGAAATAGAAGAAACTCGTGTAAGTCTTTCAGACAGACAAAATTACATGTACTTCCATTCATAACGCTGAAACATTTATCAGTAATGCAAAACTGGTACTGTAAATAATGACATATTCACGATAATTATATTTTCACGGTTTTTTGTGAGAGCATTTGTTTGTGAATTTATCATTTCATTAATTCAAAGTTCTCTGGCAATGAATGATCTCCAGAAAACTACAGAATCACCTGTTCGCGAGTTCATGGTTTCGTAAATTATTCCTGAGATTAAAAGCTGCAAACTTTTCATCTTACAAATTCAAAGTGATTTACAGTACTCTAATGTAGCTACTGTTGTTTTCCTTTACACAAAGCTTTAACTAAGCACACTGATTTTTCTATAAATAAATAAAACCTTATTCTGAATCGATGAAAATACATTTATTAAAATTAAACTAGCATGGGTTTTAAACCAATTTCTCTGGTATAATTCTTCCCACATGCTGATAAATATACTAAAATTCAGGTTTTTAAAAAAAAAATCATTCTGTAAGGAGCAATGTTTTAAAAAATAATTAAAGGGATGTAACCTACATACATTTGTTTACTGAATGCATGTACTTACCTCCCTTTTACATTCCATGAAAGCTGTTTCATTGGTCCACAAATCCATCATCACACCAAACCTGTCTACTTCCATATGAGCATATGTCGGAATGTCAAAATCTCCAGGGCCAGCTGTTGATTGCTGTACAACATAAAACACTGAATGAATTTGATCCTTTCCCTGTTGAATTTTAAAACTTAAGTTGTCCATCTTTCAATTTGGACTGTACCATTCATTGTTAAAATGGGTGCTAACTGAAAAGTTACTTACTGTATAGCAAACAGTGCAGATCATGATCAGACAACATGGATGTGCATACTGATCATGATCTACATTGGTCACAAAGGCAGAATCTTTTGCCTTAGAGTTAAATTTTAAGACGCCCCTTTATCTACTTTCATACTGTAGTTAATACAGTGGATTATTTCAGAACAGCAAAACAAGGTACAAGGTGCCTGATATTCAATGGAACATTAAACATATACTGGTATACAGTTTCTATCTGTATACATAAATCATTGAGACATGGCCCCCCCCCCAAACACACAAACACAAACACACACAGCAAATTCCTATAAAATGACTGTGTCGTTAAATATGCCTTATCACAAAGAAACAACGAAGTCTACTGCACAACAAGCTGTTTATATCCAATCAAATTCTCTATATGCCAAAGCTGTGAATAAATGTCTACTGAGCACAAACGATGATTGGCTACTTGATTATTCTTAACATCAGTTCTAAAATAATTTCTAATACAAGTTACAGAACAATTTCATTTAAATCCACTATAAAGCTGTGAGGATTTCTTAGCCAATGAAGTATCAGGTTATATCACCATGTTCTGCAATTTTGAAAGTCAGTGTGTGTTTCTAACTTCAACTGAAGAGTACTGGAATGTTACACAAAACTTCATTGGTCAGCAGAAGACTCATTAATATTCATGGCTTTTGACATCAAATTTAACTACAGTTTGTTGGCTTTAATGAATGGATGACTGAATATGGACCAACAATGTGATAAATGTAATCCTGTCACAAAGTGATCTTTGCTAACACAAAAATGACGTGTTCTGTAAGCAGCTAGCAACTACATACCTGTCTGCGTCTGGCTGACTCTGACACTTTGTTCACCTTGGATATTCCTCTGAGATTACGATCTTTCTCTATAAAATGTGTCGCCAACAACATGAGATCCTTCTCCACTTCACTACAAATACAATTAAAATACACATTTTTTGTATGTAACATAAAATTGTACATAGTAAATGGGACAGCATTTTCAAAATGTGTTATATAGCAATTTAGGTCACACCATCTAGCTTGTTGCTCTCTGTGCATTATTTGTCATTCATTACCTGAATTGATTTTAACATAGACATTATACGCAAGGTAGATTAAACAAGATTGAAATATGAATAAACTAGAAATGTGTCCACAGGACATGGATGCCCCCGCTATGTGCTTTTATACACCTAAATGTGTGGTTTGCTTGTAATAGGATGTTGTCAAACACATTATCTTTAGTAGCATACAATTTTGCAAAGGTGCATACTCTTATATCTGCTGTGTGTATATAACTAGTTCCTAGAAATACAATCAAATGCTGTAACCTTGACCTTTAGGCTAGCTAATAGGAGCCTGGTTCTTGTCGCATGGTAAACATTTGTGACAAGTTATATCAAAATATGATCATGTATGACAAAGTAACAGTCTGGAAAAGGTTTTCAAAAAATCAGTTGTTGTGACCTTGACCTTCGATCTAGGGAGGGGTTCTCGTGCACGACACATCCACTTGAAATTGACTTGAAGATTATTATAAACAATTGTTGGTAAGAAAAAGTGCAAAATTTTGGATATAATTGCCTATAATGCTAACAACTGGGTAAAATGCTCTTATTCTAGGTTATCATGTTAAGCGGGATTGTCTTTTATTTGGTGTGAAAACATTTTGTAACAATGTTGTTTATACTTGAAAGCTGGCATATTAATTGCATATCATTCATTCTGAATTTTGCTCACAAAGTTTTTACTAGAATGCAAATAGTTCTATTGCTAGAGCATTCAATTAGGCATACGTAAGGAGAAACACAAGGTTGATTTATTCCAGCACTTAAGTAGTACACTGAACGGAAGTGATTGATCAGGTGTTACTATGTAGAGACTTTATGTAAATTAACAATAGTTGTGTCACTTAGTTTGTATGACAGTTTAATTTTTATGGCCAATGGATATTGCATGGCTTTGTTTTGGCGGACTTTCAAAGAATTTCTGATTTTTAACCACCGCCAATATTTAAATCATAATAAAAAAGGCCAAATTTAGCCAAATTAAAGCATTATAATGCATGGCCCAACCACCTCTCCTCTGTGACAGCAGTTGGGAGAAATTACTTCATTCCAACATTAGTTAGACTATTGGTACAAGAACTAGGAAAAGTTTAAACTTACTCTAAGTCTTTTATCGCAGAATCATACACAACATAATATCCTCTCTGGTCCTGTACATGGATTCTTCCGTCATCAATTGTGAAGAAATCATCATGGTTATCTATATCAGCAAACTCCACAAACTCCGACTCATTCAACCTTAATACAGAGAACAGTTACTACAATGTAACAGAAATTTAAAGAACTATGTTCCATCTTTTTGTTTACTTCAAATGGATTTTTTTTTCAATCTGACTGATTTATCCTTACTTGAAAGATTATATCGTAATTCAATTTAGCACTATTATGTAAACATCACTAAATAAATTATCTTTTTCACAAGTCTGTTTGAATCTTTATGTACAATATCCATGGCTTGAAATTTAGTGTCATGCCTGTAAACTGGTATCTACACAAATTATAATGAAAATGCACTTGTGGTCATATGTGAAAAGCGGTATAGGAAAGGTTTCCTGATCTTCTGCTGACCAATCATATTTGTTCACTACATTGCGCCAAGCACAATGTTCCTGTTAAAACATCCTATCTGAATCTACTATGTACCAATAGTGGGCAACAATACGTACTTGAAGTCAAGTGGTGTGTTATGTAGGTAAGAATGAGATGCCAGACCACCTCCGCCTCCCACAGAGCCATCCGTCTCGGTAGACATCCTATGGTTTTGTGGGCTATAATAAAATAGATAATTTTAACCATTTTCACAACATAAAAAATATTGTATTCTACAGCAGTCATCTGCTTTCCTTTCAAACTTTATACCATTGGAGGAACTAAAGCTTGAGAGTCAGGCTGATTGGATGCAAACTATGTTTGTGATTAGCATGGAAAAGGGTGACTGCAGACTACATCTAACAAAATTTCGAGGGTTGATCATGAAACTATTGTATCTGCTTCTATTTTTATATGCAGATACAATAGTTTTGCGATCAACTCTCAATTTGAATCAAATAAAAAGACAAAACAGCAAAAACAGACATAGTTCTCGAATAAATGGAACCAGGTACATGTATTATCACTAACTTCAAGATTATTTTTTATCTAGAAGAATCTATTGCATTTGCAATCAATATGAATACTCCCAACAGACATGCCAGAGTTTTACTGACTACATACCAAGCCTGTTTGAAATCCGCCTCATCTTGTGTTAGACCTGCATCATTTATTGTGAGTGTTCTTTCCAGTGATCTAAAGTAATTAAACATGCTCAAACACTGAAAATAGAAAATTAAACATGTACAGAACACTGATTACATTACATTAGATTAATATACATGTTGGATAGGGTCTGCTACCTTCATCGAGAGGTTAAAGGATCATGTAGGCTGATAGCTCAGTCCAGGACCAGACAGTGAAGAGTCCAGGGTTCAAACCCCAGTTGAACCAAGATTATTTTAAAAAGTGAAAGTTGTCAAGCTCAAAGAGTCTGGAGATAATCTTGAAGATTTGCCTTAAATTTACAGAGACCCCCCATTTCACAAGATTTTAAGTAATTTGAAGAATGATTGTTGGGAAATCTTACAGATCTTTGCATATCTCTAAGTCGAAGATGTCTGAGATGCAGGAAGGAAAGGTAAGCTCCCTGTACTGTAGCTGGGTCATTATGATTCTGTTCTCCTTCATCCAGACCTGAAAACATGATAATAAACATGGCAGTTATCTGGCACAGTCTGTCGGTCTTTCACACATAAAATGTTTAATGGGTGATGGAAAACATAGTTTAATTGGCACATTCTAGTGTTCCTGAAAAGTGCTGGAAAAGATATGTTTCAATGAAGTTTAACATGAAAATATTTACCAAGCATCTGTACAGTGTTGATATAGTCGTAACTGTCTCGTCGTTTGCGGGCACTGCCAGCCCGCTTGTTGTTGTTCAAGTTTACATTCTCAATGTCTCTCTCATCAAAGTCAACAACATTCATAGAGTCCTCATCATCAGGACTGCAACAACAACAAAAAAAACATCATAAGTTAATGTAATGTAAAAAGACAGTTTCCATGTTTTCGTGACTTATTTCTTTGTCTGTGGGCGAGTGGTTGGAGTTGCTGACATAAAATCACTGCAACCTCTCATAGATTGAGGGCCATAGGTTCGAGCCCTGCTACCGACCATGTCTCTTTATGTGAGAAAGTTGGCAGTTTCTTACAGAGGATAGGAGTCTAGTACTTGTTCTTCCCAGGAACAGTGGTTAGGTAAACTGCCTGCCTGTTAAAATGATCAAAATATGGTTGGATGGGCGTTGAACTCCTACAACAACAACTTATTTTTTCACAACTTGTATACATTTGTCACTCAGAAATTTCCCAATTGAAACGGTACCATACTCATTACAAAAAAGTTTATTGTAAAATTCTGTACGTAATTAGATAGGCAAATGCAGCATAAGCAAGCCTTTAGTTTGTGTTATGACTTGCAAAACTTACTCAGCATATGTATCTGTATTACAATATATCTTCCTCCATACTTGAAGAGTATTCATATTATTGGCATCATGATTGGTTGTTACTCTGACAGCCTTTCCTGTCACTGGATTTCTAACTGTGCTAGCGTGCTCCTGCAGGATCTCTTGTACACGCTGAAAATATTATGCGTTCTCTAGGTTATAATATACTGCTTATTGGCTGCATAATTTGGAAAATGTGATAAATCCTCACATGTTAGACAACATAATGAAGCACCCAATGTGAGGGCTAGAGCAATAGGTAGAGATAGATAGATAGAGATAGATTTATTTCCCCGCTTATAAACGAGAAAAAAGTCCCATTTTTCCTAAATGGGGTCCAGCCTTATAAGAGAGGCCACGAGAATCAACCAAAAATAAAAATCAATCCTAATACATTTTATGAAATGGCAATATCGAATGTCGTCCCGTGAGTGTTTATGAGCAGACATCAGTCAAACAATTACCGGTACCGTGCGCTGGCGAATTACGTTCATTGTATTAACTCACCTCGCAGGGGATGGCAAATGTGGCCATTTCAATCATTTAAAGAATCTGAAGGTAAAAGTGACCAAAATAAATGGTGCCTTTCGTCATATTTTTTTTTTCCGTTATTTAAGCGGCCGAGAATGGTTCCTAATCAAGCATTTAACCAAGTGTTAATTGTAAAAGAAAACCGATAATCAGTCTAGTCTGTGTATTGTTTACTCGGATATTGATTTTTGGTGACACTTTGAGATGATAATTGCGGGGCGGTAAATGCGGGTGCAAGGTCGGCTCGGCTGATTAATCAATTTATGAAAACATCTGGCAGCTTGTGTATAATTATTAAGAGTGCCCAGGACCCCCAAATTAGCGACAATTACGTTGTTGTTAAAAAGAAAAGAGAAAAGGGGGGGGGGTGAGGGGGGGGGAGGGCGTGGAGAAAAAGGCGCAATTTTTTTGTAAAATTCGTGCAGTGTTTTGTCAACATTTAATTAGAAATATGAAAGTTTGCATTTTTTGGCATTCATTTTGTGATTACTCCAAGAAATTGTAACAATGGGAATGAAAAATATTTTTAACTGACTTCATTTCTATGGGGCCATTTTTTTCTTTAAACTACTACATAAATTATTGCACCTTTGGGGGATACTCGGCACACTTAATTATTATATACAAGCTGTCATATGTTTTTATAGCTGATTTTATCAGCCAATGACAGACATATTTACGCAATTATCGTCTCAAAGTGTCACCAAAAATCAATATCCGAATTGACAATACACAATTTGGTTTATAATACTAAAAAAAATCGGCGATTAAAAAATTAACTTATTAGCTTAGAAATCATCTGAACTTGATCAAAATAAAAGAAACTGGGACTCACTTAAAAAAGGTGGCCTCGTCTTATAAATGAGTCTATCCAAAAACCACACAATTTCCATGGCAAAGGGGTGGGGGGGGTGGGGGCGCTTATTAGCGGGGGCCTTGTGGGGGGGAAATACGGTAGATTTATTTCAACATAAAATGTACAATTTACATGGCAACTTATAATTAAAACATACAATAAAACAATAAACAAACTTGTATGAATTAATATAGCCATGTCAATCAACATTATATGTTAAGGATAACACAAAAAAGAGCTAAAACAAACTCTTTATTTCCATTGTGGTCCTTAAGATATAGTATTGTATGACATAGGAAGATACAATTTATCACAGTAGAAAATCACAACACACAACATTTCAGGAATCTATATTCAATCTAATGTAATCTAACTAAAAGTCAAATTAAGCTTAAAAAATGTTCCTTAACCTTACATTTAAATGAATACATAGTAGTTGCATCCCTCACATTTTGTGGCAGACTGTTCCATAGACAACAACCGTTGTATGCAAATGATTTTTTCCCAAAACTTTTGACCACTGGGAGAGCATATCTCTTACTATCTGACATAGAAAAACCTGTACCATCAAAAGAGGAATATGCCTTTGCTCTAAACCTTGTGGGATAATCATGAACAGTATTGATAGGGGTAAAGTGTTCACTTAAATATGAAGGGGCAACATTAGAATTAATTTTATAAACATGACAGAGAGTTATCTGATTAACTCTACTTGAAACTGGTAACCAGTTCAGACGTGAAAAATGCTCAATTTATGGTACAGGAATTTTAACCGAGCATTGGATTTCTTAATTACAGACCTAGCCATAGACTCAAAAGTCAAACTTTGATCAATGGTTGCACCAAGATATTTAACTGAAGATTTAGATTCAATGGATTGACCATTGCAATTCATTTCAAGATTTGCTTGTTTTTTTAACCTTTGCATTGACCCAAATAAAATAGATTCAGTCTTACCAAGATGAAGAGATAGTTTATTACATATGAGCCATTGACTGACAATATTCAGGTCCCGACTTAAGAAATTTTCAATATCATACTTGTTTTTGGCAGACACAAGAATTGCTGAGTCATCGGGCATAGAGAAGCAGTTTGTTTTTTACAACAGCTGACATGTCATTCACATAAATAAGAACAAGAGGGCCATGATGGCCCTGTATCGCTCACCTGTCTACCATTGGCAAAAATAAAAAGGTTATTAATAGCAGAAAGGACAATTTTTACCTTTGGCCATGATATCCTCTTAATAAGCCTATGTAAAATCAAAAGACCCCCCAGGCAGGGTTAATTTTGACCCTGAGGTCAGGATTTGAACAATCTTGGTAGAGAGTCAATTAGCCACAGTCATGCGAATATCTAAGCTCTAGGCCTCATTATTTTGCTGTCTGATCATGATCTGCACGTTGGCTATTCATTTTTTGCTGTCTGATCATGATCTGCACTGTAAGTTATTCATTGTATGTTGGCTGGTCATGATCTGCACTGTCAGCTGTTTATTTTTTGCTGTCTGATCATGATCTGCACTGTTTGCTATGCATTATTTAGCTGTCTGATCATGATCTGCACTTTCATAATTTAGCTGTCTGATCATGATCTGCACTTTCATTATTTTGCTGTCTGATCATGATCTGCACTTTCTGACAAATTTCAAGGATATCTGGGCTGAAAATGTAACATCTAGAGTGTTAACAAGGTTTTTCCATATTTGGGCTGTGACCTAGTTTTTGACCCCAGATGACCCATATTCGAACTTGGGCTAGAAATCAACTAACAACCTTTCTGACAAATTTCCAGGATATTTGGGCTGAAAATGTTACCTCTAGAGTGTTAACAAAGGTTTTTCCATATTTGGGCTGTGTGACCTAGATTTTGACCCCAGGTGACCCATATTAAAACTTGAGCTAGAAATCATAGAAACAACCTTTCTGACAAATTGCCAGGATATTTGGACTGAAACAGTAGCCTCTAGAGCCTTAACAAGATTTTTCTATTTTTGGGCTCTGTGACCTAGTTTTTGACCCCAGATGACCCATATTCGAACTCGTCCGAGTAATTACTGGGACAAACATCCCTGACCAAGTTTCGTGACAATTGAGGAAAAAATGTGACCACTAGAGCGTTAACGAACTAAATGTGGACGGACGACGGACGACGGACATTCATCGATCCTAATAGCTCACCCTGAGCCAGCTCAGGTGAGCTAAAAAGCAGAGGACCTAATATAGATCCCTGGGGCACACCACATGTTATATTGGCAGATGAAGACTAAGTACATGATATTTCAACCAACTGGCGTCTATCAGACAAATAGGAAGAGAACCATCTGATAGAGGATTCTGTGAGACCCAATGCTCTTAGTTTCATTAAAAGAATTGAGTGATTGACGGTATCAAATGCTTTTTGGAGATCTAATAGAACCATACCCACAAAATGACCTTTATCCATCTGAAAACAAATATAGTCTGTGAGGTGAATAAGGCATGTATCAGTTGAAAACCCATGTCTAAAACCTGACTGATATTCATACAAAAGACTATTTTGGACAAGGTACTGTTCTAATTGATCATAAATGACTCATTCAACTTTAGATACAATACTAAGGATAGAAACTGGACGATAATTCCCGACATCGGTTTTATCATTCTTCTTGTATAAAGGCACCACACGAGCAGACTTAAGTTCATCAGGGACAGCACCTTGTATAATTGACAGGTTTATAACATGTGAAAGTGGACCAGCAATAATAGAGGCTGAGTCTTTAACAAAACGTGAGGGAATCCCATCTAAACCTGTCGCCTTATTTGGACAAAGATTGTTTAGGTACTTCAGAACCTTACTTTCAGAAACAATTGAAAATGTAAAACTATCAGGCTTTACACCTTTAGAAGAATAAAAATTAAAAACAAAATTCCTACCAAAATTATTAACACAATTAGGTAATTTGCTCACAAGTTTATCTGCAACAGAGGTGTAAAATGAGTTAAATTTTTCTGCCACCATGAGTTTATCAAAACAAATGTTACCATCAATGGTCAGTCCAATATTACTTGAGCACTGATTATTCTTACTTGGTAAACCTAGATCTTTTAGGCTTTTCCTAGGTACACCATGCTATATGACAAAAGAACTATAAACACTAATACTGCATTATTATGATATTAATTTAGTTGATTTGAATTAAATGCTGATTTTGATATCAGAACAGTGACAGCAGTCAGTTAACCACATAATGTTCTTCATTTCCATCTTTGATTTAGAAAAGAGAGCAAAAACAACCTTAATATACTTTTTTTACACAAATGAGCTTTTTGTAAAGGTAATGATGCCCACACATGTACATAGAAACTGTAAGTGATATGACAAGATCCCTTACCTCTGCATCTGAAACATGTATGAAGTGTGACTGCATACGTAGGATCTCATCTGTATTACTGACTTGTCTAAGCTGGGTCCAAACTTTCTCCTGGGTGGCATTGTGCTCGGGCTTCAGCTTCACATATGGCAGCCAGTTTGACTCCTGCTTCAAGGCATGGGTGGGCGAATCTATACCCCAGTTCTCTTGTCCCAGCTGAACATAAAACAGCAACAAAGCATTATTAAAACACATAATATTATGTAACATTTTCACCACTAAACTAGATGGTGTCAAAAAATATCATTACATAACTATTGGTCATGAAATCAAAATATAATCTTTGACTTTATTTGTCATTTTTCAAGCATAACATGCAGAAAAGTCAAAAGTCAATGCAGCATAGTTGGATAAAGGATAAATAGAAGCCAGTTGAGCATACGAGTACACAATCATGTACTCAACAATTTTATGATTTTGGGATAACTTGTACAGTAATTGTTCTTTCTTTTAAAATGTAGGGCAGTTCTTTAAAATATGAAATGACATTATGTATAGATGCATTTTTAATACTAAATATCTCACTGCAGAGCAAACATTACCAATAAATACATGTAACACAAATTTTGTTTTTTAACAATATGCACTTCTCCAGAATCCAGTTTGCACTTTAGTTATCAACAACACAAACTCACAAAGTCTCACCAAATCACCATGACAACACAGGTCATATAGCAAAAAACTTACAACTATATGACATTTGATTACTATTTATATCATTTATGCTTAATCCTACTAAATTTCTAAAATTGTCAAGTCCATCTTTCATTTCGGACAGTACCATTAATTGCTTACAGGGGTGTTCAATGAAAATTTATTGACTAGATAGTGAAAGTGCAGACCATGATCAGACTGTACAGATGTGAGGGAAGATCATGATCAGCACTGGTCGTCACGGCGACCAACATCATCTTCCAGGAGCATGATAAAGGTTACTGTACTCTTGTTATTAACATGATGCCAATGAGCCATAACCTTGCCCCTTTAACGAAATTAGAAAGAATCCATTCAAACCATTGTTACACATACATTTATTTGTCATAGGTAAAGTACAATTTTGATTTGTATCGAAATCAATTGATTGACACCTGGCATCACGTTAATTGGTGACATACCTGAAGTAATAAGAACCTACCTTAATGATTTTTTCAAACTGTCCTGCTAAGAACAGACTTGAATGTCTGTACCTAACAACTATTAACTTTACTGATGTTTCAATGTTACGTATTTATGTTTTGTTTGATGCTGATTTTCACATCACTGAGATACATGTTTTATGAATTACCTAATTATTGCTGTAAAAGAGCAGCATGGTTTCTAATCAAAGTATGAATACCCTTAACAAACTTAACAAAAATTGTTCTTTTGAAACAAAGGAACATGAAACTGATCACAAAAACAGTTTCTCAGAGTTAGCTGTATCCAGTTTTCAGTGTGTACAGCCATATGACCTTGACCTAAGACCTTAACATCATCCCATTTTTTCCAACAAAGGTTACATATGTTTAAATGTCAGACTAAGGTCATATTCTAATATGCCTACGGTATATTTCTATAGTCAATTGGAGATACATATAATATGATAAAAGCATTCCTGGAAAAGACAGGGAGATTTTGGAAACAAGTAGACATAAAGTAGCTCCTCTCAGACTTTTTTAATTTACTCCTATACAAAAAACTAAATTATAGAAATTAGAAAATAATATGCTGTATAAATACATTCAAGGCAAGCAAGAAAATGGTAATTGTGGAATTTAAGTCAACTAAATAGGGGTTCATTTTTGATTACAGCATGATAAAGGCTAGAATACCTTCACCTTGTTTTCCTTTAAACAGTAAGGCATAGGATATATTCAGGATTGACGCGTCATACAATGTTTTGATTCCGGGAGACAAACCAATGAATGAAAACGTTTGACAGTCATGGGCACACGACGCTTTACTAAACTTCTAAGTAAAAACGATGTACAGTTCAAATTAACTTCTTGCATTTATATCGATTTGCTGCTTTGTACATAGGTACTCCAATCTGACGTCTATCTGCAATAATGTTCAAGTGGACAGGTATTTCAATTTTATGATTTTATGTATTAGATGATTAAACTAAAATAAGATCTTGTATAATATAGCTTCTCCTGCCCATAATTGGGATATCTTGAATGGTTGCCCAGATTAAGGGAGTTAATTCTAACAGCTACTATTTAAAAGTGCTGTTTTATCCTCTTTTCAAACTGAAAAAGGTCCGTAGTAGTTACGTTAGTTTTCAAAAAATACCTCCAAGGTTTTGAAATAAACTAGGTCTTGGAGTGCTTTATCCAAAGTGAAGCTATCACTTTCTAAGTGCCGGTAATAGGGCCTAATTCGTCGAACCTTGACGAATTATTCCGCTAGGCACATCACCTGGGGGATGATTCAAATTTCGATAAAGCACTCCAAGCCATAGATTATTTCTTAAGTAATAACAATTAACATATTTTTACACATTATGGAGATAAATAAATATACATGTTTGATCTGCATTTCCTGTGAAATTCACATCATATTTTGTATATACATGTAGACATAAATAACTCACTGTAAACAATTCAGTTATTGATGTTTTAAGTGATTTTTATACAAAAAAGCTTAATTTTAGTACATGTATGTTAAAATTAAAATGCTTGAAACATGCATATGCAAGGAAAGCAACAAAATGGATAATTTGGAATTTAATTGTTCTGTTAATAAAAAGGGGTTCATGTTTAAATTTTTAACAGCATGATGACAAGGCAGAATATTTATTTAAGCACCAAAAACGTACAGGCAGGTAATTACATAGGCTGATGGAAAAATGAAAAGATAATGCTGAAAATGCTTGTTAATCATGAAAAGAAAAATCAACAAATTAACAAAAATAACAACAGAAGCTTACGCCAGGCACCATGGACTTCTGGGCTGACTGAAAACGGGAACCAGCAGTTTATCAACAAGATTCTTAAACATTTTGATGATTCAACACAAAATTGTTGCAAAAGCATAAAACTTTAAAAAACTAGATAAAACAGTTTTGCACCAAACTTGTTGTTCTCAAATCTTACTTCAGTAATGCTTTTTTTTTTTTTTTATTTATTTTAAAAAAAATATTTTTTTTTTTTTTTAAAATTTTTTTTTTTTTTTTTTTGGGGGGTTTTTTTTTTTTTTTTTTTTTTTTTTTTTTTTTTAAAATTTATTTTTTTTTTTTTTTTTTTTTTTTTTTTTTTTTTTTTTTTTTTTTTTGTTTGGGGGGGGGGGGGTGTGTTTTTTTTTTTTTTTTTTTTTTTTTTTTTTTTTTTTTTTTGGGGGGGGGGGGGGGGGGGTTTTTTTTTTTTTTTTTTTGGGGGGGGGGGTGGGGTTTTTTTTTTGGGGGGGTTTTTTTTTTTTTTTTTTTTTTTTTTTTTTTTTTTTTTAAATTTTTTTTTTTTTTTTATTTTTTTTTTTTTTTTTTTTTTTAAAAATTTTAATTTTTTTAAGAATTTGGGGTGTTTTAACATTGTAAAATGAGTCATGATCTTTCAACAGTTTTGTCCTGCTGAACTACTAGTTGTTTTTAGCTGCAAACAACAAGACTATTTGATGAAATTTAGATGAACAATGGATAATTAAAAAGCATTTTATATTAACTACTACCCGTTTCCTTCTGATATTAAAAATATAATGACAACAAATTAGTTTGCATGTACATTTATTTGTGTTAACTTTACTATTTCATTTTTTTCTCGGTATGAAAATACAAACTACTTAAGGACATCATTTATCTGCATGTTCATGGCAATGTCACCTAGAAACAAAGGGATTTCTGCCGATTCTTGTACTACCATGACAGTTTGAACAAAAACTACATAAGGATATTTATAATCTGGTGCTTCCCCTGCCACTTGTCATTCTCAATGTCGCCAAACCCACCAAATTCTACAGAGCAATGAAAGAACTTTGAAAATAGCAACAGATATTCTAGCAATATTATCTAAATTTCAATTAATAGCTCTAAAAAGACTGTTCGGGCCCTTAAATATGGTGTCTTCAGTTTTGAAAACCCAAGGAGATGTAATTTGAAGTTAAATCAACTATGATAAACTTTCTCAGAGATATACCTGTGCACTTCAAAACAATAAGAAAACTTAAATTTTGTGCTTTATGTACAAGAGTATAAGTGTGTGCTGAAGAATAAAACTTTCTGTGACAGCCATTATATTTGAATTTGGAATACCTCAATCCTGTCATAGGTCTTGAATGTTTTCATATGTTCTTGTCGTTGGAAGATATGTTTGAACTTCCTGTTGATAGCTGCAAACATCTCCATCTCATCGGCGCTGTTCTTTATTCCCTCAAGATTCTGTTACAGCAACAATTAGCCATATTAACAATTTTGCTATACAGTTTTAAATATATTCAGTGTTTTACACATTCACTTTGTGATTTTCATGATGACCCTTGTCGGTCATCTTAAGGATAAATTAGTCTGATCCACATTAGGCCACACTTTTGGAAAATCTCGTATCTCAATGTTGGGTCACCCTAGTCACAGTTCTGTTAATTGATTTCGAAATCTGGTTTGAATTTCTTTACAGAAATGGAAAGATGTTTTCTATTTCAGTTGCCATGGCTACCAAATGTAGGTGCATCTACAACATATGAAAAAGGTGAAGCTGCAATGGTAGCACAAGTTCGGGACAACATAGCATGATTGTATACTGTTTGAATTGTGATTGCAAACTTTAAACAAATAATTGGCTACTTACAAACTGTATTCCATATATATTTAGGAGGAAAGCAAGATGTGGTTTTAAAGACTGGAAATCTACAACATTCAATGGAAGTCCTAGACTCTCTTCATCTGTAGCTATACCTCCACCTGTAGATATAGAACACAAAAATCAAATCACTGAAGGTACCAGTCAGCTGTTGTCAAGGAAACCACCAAAGTGTAATTACTATGTAGTTTTATTCACTGTCATATGACAACTATGACTATTTTCCTAGATGAAGTACACAAATAAGAAACGAACTGAAAGTTATAGTGTGGTTATTGTCACAGAAAACATCCAAGTATTATAATTATCTTGTAAATTCTGATATGACATGTTGGTTTACTTCTTTTTAAAATAAAATACAAAGATGTTTTTGTTCTGGGTTCTGTGCCATTTATGAACAAAAATAAACTTTTATCTATTCTATACTCAGTTTTTCTCCTTAAGATAAAAGGTCATGAAAAATAGGAAACAGTTCTGTAACTAAGAGGTTCCTTGAGTTACAAATGGTATATTTATATACAAAAAATAAAACTTAATACTAACAGGTAACATGCATACCCAGAAGTCTAAAAAGTTACCACCCCTACCACTAGATACAGTAACCTCCCCTGAAAGACCTACCTGAAGCAGCTGCAGCATAAGCTAGTGCTGCAGATGGTAGTGGAGTGGTTGACAGCAGTGTAGGATTGATGGCTGGTGGTTGCGGAAGAGGTGTCTGCGATCTAGGTGACACTGCGGAACTAGGTCGCGATGCTCCAGATCTAGGTCGTTGGTGAGAGCTGGATACATCATCCTGATACCTGTACGCCATCTTAGCAACACTTGTGTTCTCCTCCTGAAACAGATGAAAGCATCACAATATTCACTGCATACCAACACCAGGAGCGTGGCATTTTACACCCTTTTTACATGGCTATAAAGTGTCCTAAAAACCTATATCAGGTATCATTATCTGGTTTATTTGACCAATAGGAGATTTTCATAGCCTCATTTAAATATAATGTAGACCAGTCATGGCTGCATTAAACCAAACAAAATGGATGATACCAGCAGTAGTAGGTAATCTACACCTAAAACATATCCCTTATCCATTTCCCCTGCGCGTCTAATAAAGCATGCAAGTCAGCAAGTGTAAATCCAGTATTACATTTCATGTGCAATAAATTTAGCTAGAAATTTCTGTCTGTAAATATTGAAATAATACTTTTACAAGAACGGTACACACTGTTTTGACTTAAAGGTTGTTTTTTATACTTGTATGCCTGAAGGCTTTGCAAAAATAACTTCATAAATGAGACAAAAATTCAACAAGAATTAAACCAGTTACCTGATCGGGATCTTCCTTAACTGGTGGGGCAATCTCATTTTTGTGAAGGATGTGGGTCCATTGCAAAACCTGAAATATGGGATGATTGCTGAATACAGTCGAACCTGTGGTACTGGATACCTCAATAAAGCAACCACCTGCCTTAAACAGCCAATACTGCTGTACCCTAATTTCCCCTCTTCATATTAATTACACCTGTATTAAGCAGTCCCAACTCCCTTGGTTGGCTGCTAAAGACAGGTTTGACTGTAATGTGACAACAACAAAAGGAGCATATAAAAAAAACTCCCATGAAAACGTTAAGACTCTTACATAACTCTGGCTATAAGATCCAGTGATCCTAAGGACAATAGCATAACATATTGCTTTAATAAAAATTTTACTACCATCTGAAAGATGTTATGATCCTAGAATGTACAAGACTTAAGTATAAAAAAATCTCTACAGATATGAGCATTTCTTGTAAACAATGGCATAATGTAAAAGAACCCTGGTTGAATGAAACTTCCAAGAACATGCTCCAAAAGTGGCAGGAGATCCAAATATGGGTCCCAGTTACATTCCTTCTACCTATGACTCAATTATTTAAACAAGTTTATACTAAAAAATGCCTGTCAACAAAATCTCTGGAATTTGTGCCTTCTCCACTGAACAATAAAGATTATTACCGAAAATATTGACTTGGGCAGATAATGTCACATACCAGTAATGTTATGACATCAAGCATAACATAGCTGAAATTCTAAGCACTGTGTACTGATGTTGATGACTTATATTTTGTTCTATGGCCCAGAAATGTTCATGTTGTCTCTAATTATGACTTAGTTAGACAATGTATGATGGCTAAGCTTATTGACTAGCTTCAAAATAATTTCTATAGTTTATTTTTCTTACCCTTAGATACTGATTAAATCTTTTAGTTGAGTGTAGGTGGCAAACGAGCCAGCGTAGATAGATCTGCAGGTCCTCCAGCTCTATTGCAGAGAGTGCGTAGTCAGCCTTACATAGGTGTGACTCCCTGGCTATTGACAGACGATGGGCTCTCTGAACACAGTCATTGTACTCTGACAGAATGTGGCTGAAATTGTTAAATGTTTCCTGTTAATGTATTGCTGGAATCATAGGGTTTAATACAACTTCACTATATTCAAATCACTCTGAATTCAATTACATGAAACAGAAGTTATATCTGTATTTATCAGAGCCTTAAACATTTATAGATTAGTCTCCATGGTTGAATGTTGACTGGTAATTGCTAAACCTCTCACTGGTTGAGGGTCATGGGTTTGAGCCCTTCTGAACCTACGACCCCAACTGCCAACCGGACGGACACTTTATGTGAGGAAGTTGGCATATTCTCATGGCAGATGGAGTCTAGAACTGGCACTTCCTTAGAACCATGATGAGATAAACTGCTCCTTATAAATAACTGACACAGTGTTGAACAGGTAATAAAAAAAAAGAATCAACAAGGCCAGCACAAAATTAGCAAGCCGTAGATACAATACACATGTACCCTTTTATAAACCATAAAATATAACCCTTGCAAATGCATTTTCCTATATAGTACTCATTACATACATTCTGTTATTTATTATTCATAATACAATTTAAACACAATACAAAATGCAGAAAACAATGACAGCTTGTCATTATGCTTAGCAGTTAACAGAATACATTAAAATGTCCATATTTTATTTTATTTCAAGCCTTGCCTCATTCTCTTCTGATACAGTGGATGTAATGTTTCCATAGCAGCAGTGTTGTGACAGAATCTTTTCCAGCGTAGCAGATGCAGATATTTGCTCTGAACAACATGATGAATTCTGTCCACAAAATGCTGAAAGATAAAAAACACTAAGTTCAGACATGGAATTAAAGAATCTTTCAGAGTGTCAGGCTGTAACTTATTTAAAAATATGTAGACTACTGTAATTAATTAAAAAAATTGATGTAACTGAATTGCCATGTAAAATCAAAACTTCTATTCTCACCTTTAAACTCTCCCATGTAATATTTTCTTCCTTCATGCTGGTTTTTGGTCTTAATTAAATTTGACCAACATTACGTTATGGTAGCCAAATTCATTTTTTACCAAATTAAGTGTCTTTTTCATAGTCTAAAACATTTCTTATCACCATCTTAAACAAAAAACATTTCATAACACTGTAACACCAAATTTATTTAGTGTTTTCCATATTCAATGCTTCTTTAATTAGCAGAACATTTCACCTTTACCCAACTAAATTTATAAGATTAACTTCAGGGCTCGCGCCGTGGCTCCCCAAATTTGCCACTCGCCAAGTTGCTTGTCTATCTGTCAATTTCTACAATACCGCTAATTCCTCAAAAGGGTGCCCACAGAAATTGTACTTTCTGAATAGTGAGCTGATCATGATCTGCAGTGGCCTCAAAGGCGGAATCATATGACGCCAGCTGGGTTAAGGTAAACAATTCATTCTAATTTGACTACTGGTACTGTAAGTTGGGTAACTTTCACGCGATGAAATTTTTGCAATATTTGAACAGACATATTCAAGAAATTTAAATATGTAAAGGAGAATCATCTTATACAAAATAGTTAATGTGATGTGATATGAATCTTTGGTGAGATTTTTGGATAAGCAAAGTGGGAATTGGCAAAATTAAATCATCATAAAATATAAACCAATTTACAGCATATTTCAACAAACTATTTCCTACCTGATGAATTAACAGAGGTAAACTGCTTGGTGTGTACTCCAAGCTTTCAGCATTCAACATTTCTTCTTTCATGACATCAGCCTGTATGACCAGGGGCTGTGCTTGACTCACCTACAAGTAAGGAAACATTTACTGCTTTAATATTACATTGTACATAAAACATGATAAAATTTGACAAAACTGCATGAAATGCACAAAATATAATACTTATAAAGAAATGTTCTTGAATTAAGAAATCATTAACGATTTTATTGTTGATTTAAATACAGTCAGGAGATTGGATACTTAGGAATTAAATCACAAGTGGGTATTTCAATTTTAGCATGATTTTGACTTTGAAAAGCACCTAGAACAAACATGGAATGCTATTGGATGTGTATCTGACTCACTTACTTTCCATGGAAAATGTGATGTATTTTATCATGAATTATAATGCACAGATTGTTTTCGTTTATATTTATATAGGAACACTTGCAGATTGAGTTAGAATAAAGCAAAACAGTAACTGTTTCAAATGAATATAAAAGTGATGCCAAACCCATTTTTATTCTAAGTCATGATAAATATATTACAAGAGCTGTCCATAAGACAGCAAGCTCGACTATTGTGGGTGTTTGCTAATAAAACAAAACTTTTATCAGTATAATAGCAAAACAAAATTCTGCTAACTATTAAGTATAAACTAGGAAAGTTGAATCATAAAAAAAGTCAAAATCTATCACTATATATTTAATTTTTGGTAAATTAATTGTTTGATACAAAATTTACCCCTGAACACTATTGCTAAGTTTGATATAACTACCATAAGTGGTTACTGAGATATGTGCATGATAGTACCTTGCAAAACTTTAACCAAATTTTCAAAGTCAAACAAGGGCCATAATTTGCACTAAATTTAAACAAGAGTTATCTGTCTTGACTGTGTGACACCCCTTAAGACATTAACAAAGTTTCAAGTCTATATCATAAGTGGTTACTGAGATATGTGCATGATAGTACCTAGCAGGCAAAACTTTAACCAAATTTTCAAAGTCAAACAAGGGCCATAATTTGCACTAAATTTAAACAAGAGTTATCTGTCTTGACTGTGTGACACCCCTTAAGACATTAACAAAGTTTCAAGTCAATATCATAAGTGGTTACTGAGATATGTGCATGATAGTACCTAGCAGGCAAAACCTTAACCAAATTTTCAAAGTCAAACAAGGGCCATAATTTGTATCAAATTTATACAAGAGTTATCTGACTTGACTGTGTGACACCCCTTAAGACATTAACAAAGTTCTAGTCAATATCATAAGTGGTTACTGAGATATGTACATGATAGTACCTAGCAGGCAAAACTTTAACCAAATTTTCAAAGTCAAACAAGGGCCATAATTTGTATTAAATTTAAACAAGAGTTATCTGACTTGACTGTGTGACACCCCTTAAGACAGTAACAAAGTTCAAGTCAATATCATAAGTGGTTACTGAGATATGTGCATGATAGTACTTAGCAGGCAAAACTTTAACCAAAGAAGCAACGCCGACGCCGACGCACAAGTGACTGTAATAGCTCTCCATATTCTCCAAATAGTCGAGCTAAAAATGGACTTGTCCATCTATCACTTTAGACATTACTTAGTTGAAGGGACTGTTCGTTTAGTTCATTCAATTAAAATTCATCAACTATTTAGCAAACACTGATAGAACATAAATATACATGTGTTATGAATGTGAAAGTTGATCATAGTTTATGAACTTAATTTTGGTCATAAGGCAGAAATAGAAGCATATATCAAGATAACGTTATAAATTTTTTTCTTTCAGTCGATGGAATGGTAAACGGACATTATCCCCTTAGCTCAATTTTGCACAGGAGGACATTAGCCCCTTCATCTAGTTAACTTTCCAAATGCATCTGCACAATAATTATCTCTATATTCTTTGACAAAATTAATAAATCTAACAAAAAAAACTTGAAATGATATTAAATCAAATTTCAAACTTTAAAGAGTGATGGGGATAATGTCTGCCTTTGCAGAATAAAGAAGGGGATAATGTCTGCCTGTGCAAAATTAAGCTAAGGATATAATGTCCTAAAGGATTATGTCCTACATTCTGTATTTATATCATCATTTATGGTTAATCACTTATTGTTCAGCTTGATTAAATCTATCATCTGATGTGAGGATTTCAACTTACTTCCATAGCACGATCAACAATGATTTTTCTCTCTGCTCTAAAGTGGGCCACATCTTTTGGCAATGGCACAGAACTGAAAATAGATCAAACAAGCCCTGCTAAGCAAATATTGTATTTAATGCTTTAATATGGTTCATAGTCAGTGTTAAAAGATGACCAAGTCA
This sequence comes from Saxidomus purpurata, assembly GCA_022818135.1. Lineage (NCBI taxonomy): Eukaryota > Metazoa > Mollusca > Bivalvia > Venerida > Veneridae > Saxidomus > Saxidomus purpurata. Next base: position 40,772,929 of record JAFMSR010000011.1, read on the forward strand.
TATTACTGCTGAAGAACACAATTACAATTTACAACTGCTATACTGTTACTCAAGTTGTATGTGATGGGTATGTGAACAGAATTGAATAATTGATTGGGATCCATGCCAGTCACCAATGACACTAGGCACAACAAATTCTGAAGAGTAGAAATTTGAAAATGGTGACCAAATTTCAACTTTATTTGGCAAAATTTCGATAATTTTCTAAAAAATGACCACTTTGGCAAAAAATAGTGATAGACCCAGTGGTTGCTCACATGACCAAATTTCAAATATATGCAGATTGACCTAGATCAATACTGACCACAGCATCCAGCTTTGTTTTCTACACAGTTGGCTTCAAAATAAATTTGTTTTGCCACAAATTTGAGAATTGGGGCATTTTGCGACACTGGCAAATAGCAGCAGACTGGTTAATAGTTTAAGTGTTTCATCTCTATTCCCTAATATTTAAACATGTATGCTAATCATACTTTCTAGTTTTTACAAGTAATTTCATCACCAATCTACCTGTACACATATAACCACTTCAAGCCTTCAGAAAATGAATACCCTTAATTGTCTTTTGTGTTTATCATTTAATACAGTAACAGTAAAGCTCCTATAATAAGACCATTCTTTGGACTGGCATAAATCTCTACTTGACCACCATTCATCTAGAGCAGTACCTGTGTATAAAGACCATACTTAAACAAACACTATATAAGCTTTTTCTGTTAATTGTCTCTCTCTCTGCGTTCACAGTCTATATTATTATGCCTCAATTTATATCAACGTTAAACTCCCATAGACAAACAGTAAGCATTCATACTGTTTCTGTCAAGGCAGCACCTGACCACTAAAAATATACAGAATAATTTACTGTTACACGGCAGAGCGTGTGGTATAGATTTTAGTCAAACCGCATGGTACATGATGTTCTTGTCCTTGTGAAGAGTCCTTGTCTGTAACAGTATGTCAAGTACCCAATATTTTTTGTCGGCATAATAAAATAAATATCACATAGCTTTGAGTGTAACAGTAAAAATGTCAACCTTCGGAAAAATACTGTTACCCTCGGATTCGCCTCTGGTAACACTTTTTTCCTCAAGTTGATATTTTTACTGCTACATTCAAAGCTGTGTGGTATTTATATACTGTCACCCTAGCCAAGGCGATGAAGAAAGCTGTCTTTTTGAGCTCCTCTGCTGTGCCAAACAACTTTTATTCCAGGGTGGTACAGTCTGGCCATGTTACTGGTCTTAGTTTTTACTTGTTTGACTAAACACATTTATTTACCCTAACTACAAGAAATAACAGTAGATGCCATTTCTTACCTGACTGCTTTTGAAGGCTGGTCAAGTACTGTGTCATTCTCATCTATTTCTTGTTTCAGTTCTTCAAGTTCTTGTTTTAAGTCTTTTTCCATATCAAGCACTTTCTCCGTGCTTGAAGCATGGTAGAGGTCAGACAGGTGAAGAGCCATTGTGCAAAATCCTTTTAAATCACACTGTTCTCAGATAAAATCAGATTGTGTTGTAACTTCTCACAGTAAATGAATAAAGTTCATTTTGTCAACACCTGAAATGAACTTACCGATTAAAAGAAATATGGACCGTTGCTTTACATGCAGATCTACCACAAATAACACAATATGAATATCTGTTACGATCATATTTTCATTCCGAGTTTTTTTTTATGCCTTTCAACTACGGAAATAAATTTTGAATGGCAAATTGTGGAACTAATCACGTAATGATCGTTCAAATGCTTGATTCCAGTCTCACATGTGAGAAATTGCTGTGTATCGTGCCTTAGCGTAATTAAAGTTAGTTAGGTTCGTCCGTTTGACCAGTTTTTTGGATCTGATAGTTTTCAGTTGTCAAACCTCAGAAGAAAGCACCCATTCATCAACTATCTTTGACTTTTAGTCTTCATGGTACAGATGACATCAAGCAGAATTCATTCAAAGTTTCGACAGTAGAGCATGTTTGACTTCCATTTAAAAGAAGGCAGTGGCTAGAGTTACGGTACCGTAACTCTAGCCTCCGAGTCTAGAGTTACGGAAGTTCTGTATCTCTAGCAAAACCCTAAGAGGAAAGGCTAGAGTTACAGAAGTTTATAAAGGTATGTATATTGCTTTAATATATGCATGATAATGTATTGTAAATTAAACAATAGTAAGTTAAAGAAAAGAAGAATATTAGAATTCTAAGAGTACAAAAAACGTAAACCAAAAAAAAAAAAAAATTCAGATTAATTTTTAAATTTAAAAGCTGTACTGTCGATCTTTCCTTTTTGTCACAATTTGAGAGCCTTCTCATGGCGTGGCTTAAATGTAGTCAGACAATTAAATACAAAAACAACACATTTTACTTAACTTCTATCATGCTTTGCAAAACATGTGATATAATTAAGTAAAGACGACATTTCTGCCATTATGTATTACCAAAATGGCGGCTATGAAGTCGCTGCATTTGCCGACAGATCGGTTTATTCACTATTACAGGTGAAATATTTAAGTTTACAATACATTATCATGCATATTTAAATCAACATACATTTGCCTTGATAAACTTCCGTAACTCTAGCCTATCCTCTTAGGTTTTTGCTAGAGATACGGAACTTCCGTAACTCTAGATTGGGAGGCTAGAGTTACGGTACCCACTGCCTTAAAAGAAACTACTGGAAATATTATTCAAAAGCTGAAAGGGCTGGCAAATCTTACAAAACACACCAATGTTCAAGAAACCTGCAGATCTACCGGTATTTCTACAGTACGTACAATGTATCGCAATGTTGTGAATATTTCTTCAGAAATGAGATCTTGGGCTTTTTTTAAATGTTCCTACGTGTACAATTATGCTTCTTTTGCAAGAAATTTACTTTTTGTTTGTAATTGTGCTTATTAGGTCCACCAACCTCGTTCGAGGTATAATCGGTACGACCCGGTTTTTAATAAGAAATTTACACACTATCCCTGTTCCCATTAAAACAGGTGTAGATATAAAATAAAGTTCCTGTTATGTGCGCAGCATTATCCGACAGCATCCGGTGTAATTTGTGTCCGAAATCTATTACGAAACATAAACTGAATGTCTGTCAAACGCATGCTTTTATTTGAATATTTTGTTATCTTTCTTGATCACATTACAGAACTTTATTAATTCCTTGCCTTTTTAAGTGCAAGGCAGTCGTAAATAAATGAGTAAACTGCGAAAAACAAGATATTTACCTGCACAAACAAGTGCGACGAGTCGCTAGCAACAAGTAAGGGAGATAACCGATGAAGATCGGATCTGCTAAAGGATAGTGTCCGGTGACCGGTATACATAATTTCCGGCTGTTTAAGTTAATCGTTTCAGAAGAGCTTTGCAGTAGTTAACGTCAACTCTAAACTCTGTCTACGTCTAACTAAAATGTTTGTGTTCTGTTTTTATGGCACTTATTTAAATGGGACCTGGATATATTAGATCCTAGATGGTACACAATAATGACAACTGTGTGCGTGCATCACATACATTTTGCAGGCCTGTTATCATAGCATATATTGTGTATTTATACCGACTTGAAATAAACTTTGTATTTGTGTTTCTAAATAAACTACATGTATTTTTGTTTGAGACCTGGCCCAGATGGAACCCAAAATTTACAACTATGTGCGTGGCTTGGTTTGATTTGATTTGATGAGAATTTTATCAAGATCCGTCCAAAAGAGCATGTATGTTAGCTTAATATCGGGATGTGACCCCGGCATGTCTCCCGTCATGCCTAAAAGACAAAATTTTGAAGCCAAAAATTAGGAGAAATTTACCTGACTGCAATTTCCAGTCAGTATCAGCTAGCTTTCCTGGTGAGATATCCGAGAACATTCGACAGCAAGCACTCTGGTGGTAGTGATTAACTCAGGCCTCGGCCACGGCCGCATCACATACAAGGCCTACTGGTATCTCTCTGCTTAACCGTACGAACATCCCACTACGGGTGCTTAAGGCACCAGCTGCCATTTCGTACGTTTCAGCACAGTGCCGAAATCGGGTCGGTGAACCCTCATCCGGCACTGCTGAGAGACAGTCAGTACTCAGTCTGAACCAGTGGTCACAGCCAAAACTAGTCGTCTGTGCCCATCAGCCCAGCGCTGAAGCTCATCCTCAAGAGGCCCCATCATACAGCAGGTTCTCTGGTAGTCTTCTCACGACAGAGTTCGCTGTCTAACAGTGACCGAGACGAGTTTCTCAAGAGACGAAGCATGCATGTCTCCCACATGCTGAGAACCCCTCACGATCACTGCCGAGAGACTGGGGTGAATTCCGGTCAAGGTTCACCCAGGCGGCCAAAACACACAACTAGGCGTATTATAGCTCCACCAATGTGAGTGGGCCTACTATCAAAAGCTCGCCACTCACTCCAGAGTTCCCTTTCCTGGGCGGGCCTACTAACAAGCTCAAGCTCAATCTTGCCAGTAAGCACACCACCTATTCCAGGTTTCCCGCTACATGATGCGATCTCAAGTATCCGAGTTGCCCCATACATGATGCGACTCTGTAGCCTAATCAATGAGAATAGGGGTACCAGCCCCTGCCATCAGGCTTCCCAGAGCACAAGCTGTCAGTCGCTCAATCGTCCTTCTCCCCAGTTCCACTGGTTACAGAGAAATTTAGAGTCCCAAAAGTAGGTCACCCACGCGGCCAATTCCGACCTAGATGTGAGTGACCCTGTCCGAACGTGGCAAGAAAGGTTGCCTCCCCCAGCACAAACACGGTAAGGAGGGCTTCTGTCTGTAGATCCGCCTGTCGCCATCCCGCTGTTGGAGTGATGTTCCCCTGTCACCCGGCATACGTCACCGGCTCACAGGGATTCTTGAAGTGCAGAGGTGGACATCTCCCCCCGGAGGTCTTCTCTGTGGTGTGCGTTCAAACAACAAACGGCTCTTGTTAGAGTCACCCCCTCGTCGTTAGCCAGGGCCCCGACAGTTACAAGACCTAAGTCAAGCAAAAGTCGAGACCCAGTGCCTGCTCCGCGACGTGCACGCCACGAGGAGCAGAGAGCAAGTGCGTGGCTTGGTGCACCATATCCATTTTTTATCTACCTTGTCATACTGCCTCACACCTCTCACCAGTATTATGGGCATGGTGTACACAAAAACAAAAATAAAATAATAGCAAGATAGTTCTTCCAGTTAGGAGATTCAAGATTGTTAAAACTGTAAAGGAGAGGGTTTTTAAATACGTTTTGAGCTTTCTACTCGATCCTTGCTGTTATTTAACAGAAATATTGTATTCATACATTTACTGAATAAATACTGTTTAAACCAATTTCCTACATACCACAGTCCTGTGGAATAAGTTACCCTCGCATCTGATCTTGAACCATTCAAACAGACAGTGGCGCAGCCTAGTTATTAATCATACAACAGTTGTTTTTAAACTTTTTATTATTTTACTCTTTTTAAAGCTAGTTTCCCAACATAGAGTCAAAAACAAAGTTTTATTCAGCCTTTTATTTATGGGATGTTATCTTACATCAGATCAACGACGTTACACAAATACAATCACGTGATACGGTGAATTTTACTGAAATAACCAATAAATCGTATACATAATATATAAATATGTAAATCTATAAACAGACCTAAACTGGATATACATTTAGTTCCCTAATAAGACTTTTCCCTTTCTGCTCGCTCTCAGATTTTGGTGAAAAAAGTTCTTCAAACTGTATGAAAATAACATATTTTAGAATATATTGATCTATAGTCATATAATAAGGTTCCAGTATAAATTACTACTCCTGTCACGTATATATGTAGATTTAAATTAATACGCTACCAAATAATAAAGCGTTAGAAACGCTTTTAAAATGCCAATATAAACATTTAGTGTAGCGGTGCCGTTATTTAGTCTAGATGTAGGGAGTGTCCCTTTAAACTTGTATTACATATAAAAAGTTTTAAACGTGAAAACATCCGCTCTGGAGATAAGTCATGTATGCATTTTATTTAACAAAAGGTTTTATTCGTTAGGTGTGTATGTGTATATATACATCGTATCACAAACGGTTTAATATAAGTCAATGATTCACCGACAACCGATGTGATTGTTTTAAGAATACAACCGCAGTAGAGTTTCCAATACAGTGTAAATACGAATAGGTGTGTTCTATATTTAGATCTTACAGTTCATGTAAACATGTTTATACATTCACGGCATAGTCATAATTAGTCAGTTTTATATAGTTATGTGTGTGAATAACGTGATTAACTGTGTGTACCATTTAGGATTTAAATGGATATATTAAATGATACAATTTTTTCACTACTTAATAGGCAGTATACTGTAGAGTACAAAGTAGGACTATATATGTGTCAAGTGTATGTGATTTATTGTTGACATGTCGCAAAAGTTCTATAGTCAAAAATGTTTTTTGTTTACAGTCCGCTGTTTGTAAAGGATTAAGGCATATATCGTATAAAATCATATTGCGAATCATATTGTATAAGATATTACATGTAATAAATACCATATTATAGCTATTATGCTACCATGGCTAGGCTACTGCAACTGTTTACTCAACATTCACACTCTTAGTTTTTTCATGTTACGAACTGAATTTTTCGCAATGTCTCTATGTACATACAGTTGAAACTAATTTTTTCCTTATTTTTCAGGAATATGTAGACTAAGCAAGTTCAGACAAAATTATGAGCTTTGACTATTCGTGTGAGGATGATATCCCCACAATCGTCATTGACAATGGCTCGTTCATGTGCAAGGCCGGTTTTGCAGGAGATGATGCTCCAAGATCTCTTTTCCAAACCATCACAGGTAGAACAAAGCATATGTATGAAGACTGGATGGCAGGTCTGGACGGAAGGGATTCATATATCGGGGACGAAATACAAAAGAAACGCGATGTTTTATCAATAAATTACCCCATAGACCGCGGAGTTGTTACTAACTGGGACGACATGGAGAAAATCTGGCATCATACGTTTCAGAAAGAACTCCATGTGACCCCAGAAAAACATCCTGTGATACTTACTGAGCCCCCGCTAAATCCTAAGACTAACAGGGAGAAAATGATTGAGATTATGTTTGAAACCTTCAACACTCCGGCATTTTATGTAGCTCTCCCGGCAATGTTGACCATGTATGCGTATGGGCGAGGATCAGCTATAATGTTTGACTGCGGACATGGAGTATCTCATGTAGTACCGATCTATGAAGGTCATGCATTTAAAAACGCTTTCAGTCGAATGAATCTAGGTGGCGGTGATTTGACTGATTATTTGTTAAGGACTCTAAATAAAGAGCGTGGCAACAGTTTTATCTACAATTCGGATAAAGAAATAGTCCGAAATATAAAAGAAAACATGTGTTACACTGCTGCAGACTTTCAGGGTGAAATAAAAACTGCTGATAAAAGTCCAGAGGTTGAACAATCATACGAACTACCAGATGGTCGCAGGATTACGTTGGGAAGCGAAAGATTTCGGTGTGTTGAGGCACTTTTTCAACCATACTTGCTTGACAAGGAGAATCCTGGTATACACGAGTTTGTGCATTCAAGCCTGATGAAAGCAGATATAGATACGAGAAGGGACTTAGCAGTTAATGTTTTACTATCGGGAGGTTGCACAATGTTTCCTGGTCTCGCGCAGAGAATGCAAAGTGAACTTCAAAATCTACTTCCAAACAAAATGAAGGTCCGGGTTGTTGCTGCACCAGAAAGAAAGATATCGGTATGGATAGGTGGTTCTATATTGGGGTCTTTATCTCTCTTTAAAAGTCAATCTATTTCGAGGAAGGAATATGAAGAGGAAGGCTCCGGAATAGTACACACAAAGTGTGTATAAACAATACATTAAATTTTATACATTTATAGAACTATTTAGAGACTTTAGGCTGCACATTAACTTTCTTAAAAAAATATTTTGCTATTTGTTTACGTATTCCATGTACAATATTTATTTAATATCACATATCATGAAGTCTTTCATTTTATCCGTGTATATTATATGTTCTTAACTGTATTACACATACATGTATAGTGCTCATTCAATATTTAGGTTCTTGCCTACTTGTTCTTGTATGATTATAACATAAAACCTTGTTACGTGTATGCATGATATTATAAATATTTATAAAGCAGATTTAAACAATTCGTTGAACGTTTGTATTTAGTTCACCTAGCAGGGAGGGCCAGTGTGAGCTTTTAGCATCCTTCGTGTTTCGTCAACAGTTTTCACAACTTTTCCGCGAAAACCAGTTGGCCAAATCTTGATGAAGTTTGACATGGATGTTCTTGCACGAAACTCTACCAAAGTTATTCAACGAACTCCCTTCCATGCAAAACTCTGGTTGATATAGTAACAAATAGAAACAACTTCAACAGTCTTAGAATATACTAGTACCAACCATGCACAGAGCTTAGATATTTAGTGTATGACATTGACTTGTAGACCTCTATCATGTTTGTTAAAATCAAACCCCTAGAATCAAATTTGGTCCCACACAGTATGCTTTACATAATAATATATACATTTAGTAAATCTAAATATCATCTTGTCAGACATAGAGCGTAGATCTGTGTGGCCTTGTGAAGTGGTCCTATATCAAGTTTGTTCAAATAATGTTCCAAGTGTCAAAATTAGTAAAGAAGTCTCTTGTATATATGGGCCGTATGAGTAAAACAACTACTACATGTGAGCAGACCATTAACGTCTGAATAATGCTACATGTACCTGCTATTATTGTAAGCAAGTGTCACTAGAGACACCATTATCACAGACAATCACTTCTGAGCGGAGATTAATATTCAATTGAGAATTGTCAATTTATATTCCATGATAATTGTGGCGATTGACACACTTTTCTAGTCAGTAATGGACAGGTAAATATAGTGGCAATCAATGTCTTCACACTGTTGTATTTCAAAAAGAATCTCGACTTTGGAAAGCGAGATTGGAAGCTTTTAACTTACATGTTTGGTGCACCGTTTGTGGCAGGGACAATTTCTGTGGTACTTGATCAATATGGGCCCACCGGATCTACAATTTCTATATTAACAAGTAAATATTCCTACCATTTAATCCTTAATTTGCTGGCGGGAAGACATTTTGCTTCTGAAACCAGTGCAGATAGTTAAACAGCCTGCATATTCTTGACAGTTTACATGTATATGGGTCCGTTGTTCTGCCAGTAAGTTTTTTGAAAAAATAGTGGATCTTTCAAATCTCACATATTAAAAGTAAAGGATAAATAATTCAAGATGAAATTCTAAGATATTTCCAGTTAAAACATTTTAGTGGTAAGAGTTTAATCACAGTAAGTGTAACCGTGGAAGATAATGTAATTCTATGCCCCCGAAGGGTGGTATATTAAAATCACACCGTCCGTCTGTCCGTCCGTCTGTTCCTACATGCCCAGTAGACATTATGGGGTTAGGGTTTGAGTACAACTTAGCATTGTGAGGTTGTTTCAGTTCATTCCGTCATTATGGGGTTAAAAACGGTATTGTGGGGTTAAATAATTATATTGTGGGGTTAAAAAAGATCAAAGAAAGATCAAAGGGATAACCTCACAAAGTCCGTCTGGTGAGTACGTCCGTCTGTCCATCCGTGCGTCTGACCTTACATTTTTTCTAGTCCGGGCTGTAACTTTGTCATGCATGGAAGGATTTAAAAATAACACAAATGCTCAACACATCAAGGCGACGTGTCGCCTGCAAGACCCACGTCCCTACCTTAAAGGTCAAGGTTACACTTAGAGTTTAAAGGTAATGGAATCCTCTATATAAGCACACATTCGTGTCCGGACTGTAACTTTGTCATGCATGGAAGGATTTTAAAATCACTTGGCACAAATGAGTAGCACATGAAGACGACGTGTCGCGGGCAAGACTCGAGTCCCTATCTCAAAGGTCTAGGTCACACTTAGAGTTTGAAGGTAATGGAATCCTGTATATATGCATACTTTTGTGTCTGGACTGTAACTTTGCCGTGCATGTAAGGATTTTAAAATTACATGGCACAATTATTGAGCACATGGAGAGGACACAGACTGTGAGACACCTCTTTCGGGGGCATTTGTCACTTAAAAGAGACAGCTCTTGTTTATTTTATTTTTCAGTTGTTTTTATAACGGCGTTAAAGGTGGAACGACATATGTATTTCTTGCTACAATCCCGCTACTGATTATTCTGTTCGTGAATTGTGTCTTGTATACACTCACATGGAAACACATCAACCAGGAACTATCTACTTTAAGTCAACACTTAAACAATGTCAAAGTGGCAAAGAAATCTCAACGGGTAGCCAGGACGATGACAATGTTTATTGTAGCTTTCTTTATCCAATGGTGGAGTCTTGCTTTATTTGGTGTTTGGGTAATGGCGTCCTCAAACACAGTGCCACGGGTCATCGTTCATATTTGCACGATATTCTCGAACATTGGCGGATGTTTGAATCTCGGTATTTACCTTATAATGAGATATAGGTCACATAAAGGCAAATACGAGCACGATGCAGATAAAAAGACAGGACGTGCTGGAAAAAAACATGACGCAGTTCAAGTGCAATATATTTGCCAAACTAAACTTTAATTGTTGCATACATTGTTACTAAATTGACAATTTATTCGTATTTTCGGTATCCTTCTATTAAAGTGATATTACCGTTCATACTAACTATCGTATTCTAAAACTGATTTAAGACCCCAAAATAATGAACATTGTCATAGTTTATTCCATCATATATGAATCTATATGAAGTTTATAGTGTAATTGAATTTTGAGAAAATCTGTAAACATTTTTTTTGACCATGATAGTCAAAATATAAAAATTCAACTATTTTAGTAACTAAATTTCTCCTAGTTATATTTTCATTATCATATTAAGCTAACTAATGGAATACTTTTTTCTTTCAGTGAAATGCATTCATATTTTTCAATCATAGTGTGATGATATTGGTCTCAACCACAGTGTGGTGATATAGGTCTGCCGGTACTATCTCCTTCAGTAGTATATGTACATAAAGAGACACTTTGTTTATTTCGAGTGTTGCTTCCTGCTCTTGAAAATATTAATATTGTATCGCTTTTATTGAGACATATATCTACTAATGACAGTAACGGAAACAACTTAGCATCACTCATTTCTTACATGTTTTTAAAGTACAATCTTAGTTTTATAAGACATCTACTGACGTTCAACTTCTAATTCTGCTATATTGGAATGTGGGACAGTACTGAATGTCCCTTCTCAAGAAATGAAGAGATATTTTACAAAATATTGTCCCATGATCTTAAATCCCGATAGTTCCATTCACAGTTTTAAATCAAAGCGCTGAGGACGCTGGATTTGTTTGTGTACTCAAAACATTTGTCCTTTGTTTTTTTCGCTGGCTATTTTGTTCTGTAATCTTCATTGGTGAGGGATATTCACGTATTCCTAGCACAGTATAGGGTGTATATATATAGTAAATCGTCCCTTGTTCTTTGTGTATCATTGTAAAATGATATACTTCTTATTCGGAATCGGTTAACTTTAGTTATATTTACAAAATTTAGCTGATATTGCATGAGTTTATAACATTATATATTCAAACATTACAACTTTCATGACTGCGATGGCCATATGAATCATATTTTGGGATTATACGCTGACTAACGTGTCGGAGCTACACTTTCAGGTATGGTACTAAGAGAGTAGGCCGGAAAACCAATACAAACGAGTGCGTAACAGGAATTGCCAAATATCTGCCATATGTTTCAGGCCACATAAAGAAATTTTGATCATTAGAATTAAGACAAGATAAAGATGAAAAAAATCTTACATTTTGCATCAGTTTTACAAAAAGAAATTAGGGCCTGGAAATCTGGTGATTTTAGAAATATGTTCAAGCATCAAAACAAACTTTGAACTGATAGTAACCCTTGATAATTTGTGGAACTTCACTGTCGCAATAGTATGGAACAACTAAAGGTATACACAAGAGATATAATATATGCCTTTAATCTCTACAATTTCAGACATTTTACGATGCCCAAACATGTACCAAGAGATTGCTTGTCCAACGTTACCTTTTCCTTAATTGAATGTAGATATAAATTAGTCAGTGATTAATAGTCGATAAATGTTTAATATCTGGCCGCATGTGCCGTGATATTAAATCTCGAGAGGGTATTTGATAGCCATGTAAACACAGACCGTTAATAATTGTTACTAGTAAGTGCCACGTCAGAATAAATAAAAAATTTGCGCCTTCGACGTATTTTTTCGACGTAAGCTGTATAACGTCTACCGTCTCCCTTGGTCTAGTGGTTAAGGCATCCGCCTTGGGGGCGGGAGGTCGAAGGTTCGAATCCCACCAGGGGTCCGTTCTGATATGGCCGGTTGGTGAGCCGCCAGCTAGTTAAATAATGGTTACCGTATGCCTACCTGTCTGGTGCCTGGCATGAAAAAGATAGGATTCGGGAAGTACATGTGCTCAAAAAGAAGGTGTCTCATAAGTCAGAAATGGCAGGGTGACACAAATAATAAACAAACACTTTACCTTGTATAAGCTGGGTTTTGACCTTTTCGCCCCAATCTGATGTAACAAAATGGAATTGGAATAGGACCCTCTTTATCAAGTGTTCGCTTCATTGATAAATTATGATGTTGTCTATATGAAGATAGACTGCATAATCAACGGCATCCGTAGCTTTCCCAGGAACGATGTTTATGTGCCTTTCTTCCCAGAAATGACACCGCTACGTTCAGGTGTGATCAAGCCAAAATAAAAGGTTTACTTTGCTCTCTCAAGATATCTGTATCGAATATTCCGTCTCTTCACTTATTGAGTCTGCGGAACTCGAACGTTTGACCGTCAGTCAGTCACAAGTTTAGTGCTTACAAGTCAGCGACCTTAACCACTCGGTCATGTAGTCGAGTCAATAAAATAATGTTTAATTAAGATAATTTGTATGGACATTTAGACTCTTGTAATATTAGTGGTGATTTCCAATTATATCTATTGCTTCCAGGTGTCGTAAATTGAACAAAGATAATTTGCATAATTTTATCATTTGAAATGATGAGTAAACTAAAACATATTCATTGTATTAATGTTAACCTGATTTTAAAAATATCCAAAGTAACACGCTATTAAAGTCAATGTTGTAAAACAAGGGTTTCTGACTTAAAGCTTGACCTTATTGTCAGCTATCAGGAACGTAGAATCAACGTATATATTCTACGTTCCTGAAGCAATTTAATGGGGTTGTAACTTTTTCTGGAAGAAAAACGTGCGCCTTTCAGATGTATATTAAGTAAACGTACCAGTCTGTGATAATATGGGCGCGCAGCAGGCATCGTAAGTTGGGGTTAGGAGTTAGGAAACAACTACGGTCGGAAACGAAAACGGTCGGGATAAATGAGATGCTGGAATATCCTAAGGAGAAGAACTGACGGACTTTGTGAAATTCTTAGTTTTAATTTTATCATTTCTACCAGAAAAAAGAAAATCAGCATACACACATTACTTGCAATAATAATAATAATAAAATAGAATGTTTTAACAGTAGGAGCACTATTTCATTACAGTCACATCATCATCATAAAAATAGCACAGAAAACCAAAAGCTACAAAACGTGAATTTTGACATAAAAGAGAATGAACTAGGTGCATGATTTTCATATCGGCAACCCTTTACACGTGCGTAACGTGCTCTGAGAATGAAAATTGAGACCTGTTATTTTCAAGACAGACGCACACGGCAAGTCGTTGCAAAAGTAGGTGGCTTTAAAACGTAAATAGATGGACCTACATGTCCCCGGAAATAGTAAGCACTTGTTTTATTTTGCGATCTTAAATTCCTAATCAGTGTTATTCCTGATCTGATAAAGACTGACATTTGATTTCGGTAGGCTTTTAATTTGAGAAATAGAACAGTTCCTTTCAGAATATCAAATAGATTTTACATACCTAGTAAACGCTTGATGTTGAATGCCTAAAAAGTAGTGATTTTTCACAATGGCTTGAAAATAAATTACATTTTAGAAGAAATAAGGATTATGTAGGAAAAAAACTTTCCATTTCGCAGTAAAATACCTGTTACATTTTACAATTTTGTCATTAATACTCTGCACACAATCAAACCTTGCTTTTCTTTTTTCTTCCTTTTTTTAATTAATAATCAGCTTATTTCTTCGGGAAGAAATGAAAGACAAAAAGATACGAGTAAAAGACTACTTGGTTTTGACCTGTGTATTATGAAATATAAAGACCCGTGCAAGTTTTTCGAAATAAAAATGCATGCATAGTGAATCTTTAGTGTGCAAATTAACATCAAAAGCTAAGAATATTATGATAATTATTCTGAAAGTTTCATGGATCCGGTTTCAATGAAAGGTTTGCCTTTTATGAACAAAAACTGAAGATTCAACCCAGTTTGTATTTTAATGAAAACAAAACCCAATATACAACGTTTTAAAGATCATGGTAAATGTTACGTAATGTCCGGCCATAAAACTTATCGATGGCCTGAAGCAGTTAGATCAATCATTCGGAAGGTTCGGCCAGCATTACGGAAGCAACCGAGCTCCGATCGTAAAAGAAATTATATACCTGTTCAACAAAACCTTAAAAAAAGACCATTCTCTTCTTTCTTTATTTTTATATAAAATATATCACTTAAATGGAGAAGATGTTTTAATCAATCCCGTTTGTGATTTTAAAATAAGTATTATAGTTTTTGAACAAATTGAAGATAAGCTGCAAAATTTTCACTTAAAATTACATTTTTGGGCGTTTTACTATATATTATATAGTAAAACGACGGGTAGAGTTTTAAGTTAAAAAAAGACCAAACAAATAAAGTCTCAGAAAAATAAAACAATATTCATTAAAAGGGGAAAGTTATATTTTATCATCCCGTTTGTGATTTTAAAATAACTTTATTAGTTAAAATGTTATCGCGAGTTAATGACAGCGCTCCTATACAAACCTATAGTAAATTTGTGGCGTGTATTGGCCCTGGCTGTGACACTTTTTCTGCCACATGACCTAACTTTAGCATGTAAATAACACATGTTTAAAGTAAGGTTTTACCATATATGGGTAATTTTGCTTGAGCGTCAAAATGTCATACTTTTCCCATCCAGAGAATGTTAAAGACCCCTTTGATTGAACCTTATTAGTGTAAAAACGTGTTTGTGGAGGCTTTAAAGCAAGTTTTCTATAACAATAACAGTTTATATGTGACCGGTTATAAAACGCTTTGCTTTTTAGCTCACCTGGGTGAGTTATTGTGACCGTTTGATGTCTGTCGTCCGTCGTCGTTCGTCGTCGTCGTTCGGTATCGTCAACAGTTGCTTCAAACGATATCTCGTCTGAACCCATAGCCAATATTATGAAACTTGGCACGGATGTTCCTTGTGTTATAACCTCTACCAAAATTTCCAAAAAGAACTCTGATCCATGCAGTACTCTGGCTGTTACGGCAACCAAACGGAAATCTTCTTCTCTGAAACAACAAATCAGATTTTAACTTTGGCTCAAATGATCTTCCGATGACTCCCTATCAAAGATGCCAAAATGAAGTTGATTCATAGAAATATGAAGCCCTCAGTGTTATGGGGCTTTCTTCTCTACATATATACATATATAGACACTTTAAAGTTGTCAGATTTTAATTTCATTTGACAAATATGATTACCTTATGACTCTATACCAAAATTGCTAAAATGAACTTGAGCCATTTTAAAATGAGCCCCTCCCCTCCCAGAATATGGGGTTGTTTTTCATATATACTCTGCATAGAAACTTTAAAAATCTTCTTCTCTGAAACTACTGGTCAGAATTTCATTTTATTTGATATCTATGTTGTCTCTATATAATCTTTATAAAAAATAAAATCTTGAAAATCCGTTGTTATAATTTAATTTTATTTTAGGCTATGTATTGTCATTATTGCTCAAAGTTTTTATACCACAGTTAAATCTTCTTTATGCTACACAAGTCAGGCAGTTGTAGATGTTCTCTGTTGACTCAGGTGAACGATATAGGGTCAATCTCCCTCTTGTTAAAATTACTTATCTTGTATTAGACAACGTGAGACTGTTCCCGGTAAAACCCAACATTATAACTGTTATTATGTAATTTCTGGCTGTTATGCAAACATAATTACAATGCACCTTTGTAGTTATTTGTTACTGTTCTCAGAACTTCAAATGCAAACATAAATTGTTAATATCAAAAAGAAAATCGTTGGTTTATGGCTTATATAATAACTTGTTAAGCGTTCGAAAATTACAAATAGTTACATAATTGATAAACGTGCCTTTGTTTTTTTTACTATTCAACGAGTACACTGGTTTGTTGATAAACGTGCTTTTGTTATTTAACCATTCAACGAGTAGACTGGTTTGTAGCCAACTTTAATCCGGATTCTTGGTCATGTATATACTTTCGAGGTCGCTTGGCAACAACTACGAAAATTGCCTAGTGGTGCGAATGACGCTTACTGAGATCGATCGACTTTTAAAAAGCCGTCAATACTGATGTATCCGTTTTGCCATACGGAAAAGCAACCACATTTAATGCCCATTTGCTACAAATGCTAAAGACAGGTTTGTGACATTTAGCATCGCCATCATCATAGCCAGAAGTTTCAACAACAGCAGCGCCATCACTACCACCATCATCATCATAGTCATCATCATCGGCAATATATTTCATAAATTGTCATAATAATCGACAGAGACTCGATAAGCTGCAAGCTTTCTTCACAATCGAGCTAAAATGAAATAGCATAAATTAAACTAAATCAAGCAGGAGTGTTCTTTTAGCATGTGCTATTATATTATTTACTAGTGACATGTCAATAGAATTTTACTACGGCTATATAATAACAAACAAGAGCCATGTTGACATGGCCAATCCATCATCCGAGGCAAGTTTTTAAAGTGAAAGGTGGCCATTTGAAAGGGCCTTATTTCAATGATTAAAGTATTGGATTGGAACATGCTTGTAATATACGCATTTCCTCTTGTTAATGAAGCTTCCAATAAAGATTTGTTGAATTACATTTTGAGGTTGCTGAGAAATAGGGCGGAGAAGTTTCGTTTGAAGTATATGAGTATTAAAGTGGTGATGGGACTTTGATTTCAGAAGGAATAATGACACAAAGATACGTGTATATATTTATTTGTCTTTGCCCTGACAATATTAACATGTAGAAAACATATATTCAAATTGTTAAAATATCTTACATTGTTTTCAGTACTGCAATAATTATATCTGCACATTTATAAAAACATAAACATATCACTTATTTGTATAACTAGATGAGTGTTCAGTAGAACACTTGTGTCGCCCTCTTACACTTTGTCAGAATAACCAATAGTTTTCGTGACAAAAACTAAGTACAAAAAGGAGCATAACTCTGTCAAATATGACCTTGACCTACACAATTCGGCGAAATCACAACTCTTTTGTCATAAACAATACAATTTAAAAGTTTGATGAAGAAATCATAAGAAATGGCAAAATTATACCCTACGTTAAGTTTTTGTGACGGACGGACGGAACGACGGACAAAGCGATCCCTATGTATCGCCTATTCTCCAAAAGGGCTTTTGTCAAAATTAGCATTCATTTATAAACGTTGTATATTGATTTCGGTACACACATAAAAAAGAATCAATCGCTATGTGTTCTAGATTTTAAAAATGAGGAAAAATGTTAATTATGAGGATCAACAAACATATGTATTCATTCTAAAACAAATCTATGGTCTCAAATGAAAAAAGGGAAATATAAATTACTGTTTACTGTAAACTTGGTCAAACATTATAATTTATAACAACATAAATCCTGCTCGCTTTGACTTGCAGTAATTTTAACTTTGAAACAAGCTATTCAACATATTCTTTGGCTCATTACACCATTGGGGGAAATTGGCCAAGAAAAATAATAGTTCATTGCAAGTGTACATATATAATGCAAACACCAATACAACATTTCAAAATGGTTATAATACAATAACCATGAAAAACAACGTACATTATTCTAATACATTACAATAAACTCCGTATATAATTAGAGACATATATATAAAGAACACCTTTGGGTTATTTGATTCAGAGTATGCTATATCCATTCATATTACATAAGAAAAGGAAACATATCGGGCTCAAAATTAGTTCCTTATATCCATAATTTCGCTATATCCGGAGTCGTTATATAGGGACTTTACTGTATAAAATAGATAGTATTATACACAGTATTAGTATAGTACTAACGTTAATTTCACAGACTTATTGTCTTTGAGCTAGATAAATTTGTATGACAATAGTTGAAATTAATATTGACCGATGACGTCACTTAAGTTCTTAAAACTGCATATTTACCGAGACAAATTTATAAAAATAATTTGAAATACAATGAATATACATGTACTGGTAAAATATAATCAATATGTTTTTTGTGTCTATTTCAAACGTCACTTCCTATACGGTATTGTTACATTTTTTGTTTGTTTTGTGAACAAATATAAAAACAGAGATTTATAACATAAAGATATTAAACCTTTTTCTACCTGATGTCTCTACCATAGAGACTGTACATACCAAAAGAGATAACTAAACATAAGTTTCGGTACTAAAATATGTAAATTAACTGGAATATGTGTTAGCAAAAACAGAAGAAGATACTACCTTTCCTCAAAGTCTTATAAATAGAAATGCATAATGCATAGAACAACTGATTCGAAATTAATTCGATTCTCACATAGATCAAAAGGTAAGAATAATAATTAAAGATGCGTACTTTCAAATATAATTATGATAAATGAAAACAATATTGAAATATACGTTTTGTTGTACGATGTTATGGGGTAAATAGTGTCATTGCCTTGTTAGTGTTGGGGAGGGCGTAATAGTAAAGAAATAATATTGAGATAAAACGCGTGGGAAAGTCAGTCATGCTGTTAACAACGTCTGCTCGTCGTTCTACTGGCAACTCCTACTTTCCTCTGGTCAACATTTGCGTTGTCGAACGGTTGAGGGGGATAGGCATGGTCAACCCATGACCTCCGAATAAGGTCATTTCATCGTTCTGATACCAATAGGTAGAATATGGGAGATAGCAATGACGGTTGATAAGTCCATTCTTAAATGGCGAAGAGAGGGGCGCATGGGTTCTTTCCAACGGGGCTAGATCCATCGTGTCCGAGTCAGACAGACGGTTGATACAATATGGTCTGCCTTCTTCTTCGGGTGCAATGAGCTTTGAGTGCTTCAGCTCGATGTAAGGCTTGATATGAGAAAGAGTATAGCTTCTTAGGTAAGTAAATGGTCAAAAAAGACCAGGTAAGGTTTGTTGGAAGGACCGAACTTCTTCATATGATACACTCATCCACTGCGAAAACAGTTTTTCTCTTTCTGGAAGGAAGGCGAAGTGCCAATTAGAAATCAAAGATACCAAGATCATCACATTTTAAATATAATAATAACGGGTGGGGGTAGGGGTAGCACAGCAATAAGTACCACGGAAATTTCATTCTTTGCTTCGTCATCAAAGTTTTCACTCAAGTTGCTCTCGTCCTAATACAAGTGATAGTGGATTGCAGATATTCAGAGTATTAGTGTGGTTTCAAATATGGAATATTCATTGAAGACATGCACAAAAAAAAAACAAAGAGGACAAGGTCAATAATTGATCCAAGCGCTTGTTGGTCTTTGTAAGGCATTCGGCCTTGATAGCGGTAGCGTACTCCTCAAGTTTCTCAATAGATCATATTTTCACCAAATATATTTACCATAATCGGATCCTTCTATTCGACACACAAAGACGGCGACACATTCAAGCTTTTTAAGATCCTGAACGGATTAAGCAACGTTGTGTAGCTGCTATGACCATTTTAGCTCTTGTCATGAATTACGCCTTGCAATATTATCTTAAAGGTGTCAACATTAACATTCATATATCACATATCAAGACGCCAACTCGCCTTCGATCCAAGGCCGTAATAACCAGTGTCCTACTCAGTAGGTTGCTGTTTAATGATGATGAATCTGTCGTTAGCCACCTACATGATGCTTTCAAATGTCTTTTGGGTCGTTTCTATGGAAGCTGGATTTTTACTCGTCTTTTTTTTGGTAAGAGCACTACGTATTAAGTCCAAAACTCTTCTATTGCAAACAAACGACAACATTATAAACACACTCTGGCCAGCACTTAATACATGAAAAATGTATGCAAATGCATCAACCTTAGTAAAAACAAACACAAAACCAAAGACCCATGTCAAGCCTGTAATTGTTGACAGCTTAGCAAATATTGTGATATCTGCGCGCTCTGATGACCTGGAAGAAACCATATGTGGACGCTTGCTTATTTTGAACACAACAACACAGTACATGCAAATGTTGAAAACGACTATAATGACTGCTGGTATAACCACGGCACACAGAACCACCATAGGATGCTTTATGTTACAATCAACACCACCATAACCTATGTCCCTGCCATCAGACATCACCATAGCAACTGTTATTGTGCTTACTACAGCACATATAGCAACACAAATTGAACAGATTGTATATATCACAAATGTACGAATTTTGTTCTGAGCAACTGCTCGGTTTCTGATCTTAACGAACACCTTCATCATATGAAATGTGCATATGAACATCCAACTGAAAGAACAGATTAGTGAGAAATGTGTAACAACTGCAAAGGAAGTACACACCCATTCTATATCTATATATGCACTTGTGGTTATCAAACACATTGTTTGGAAGATGATAAGAGTACAAACTAACGCCATATTGTTGAGTCCAGGTAAAGTGCGGAGTGCAGCGAAAATTGAATAAATAATCAGAGTTAAAATGAGTGCAATAAGAGACAGACTCAACACTACAATTGACACATACATAATCTTAAGATTTCTCTCATTCGACGAAGGAACTTCCATGTCTGGGGCGGGATGGATATCTCTTTCTTGATTGGTCAAATGTTGAAAATAATCTTCATGACAAAAGAACAGGTGTGTTGTGTTCTCAGTAAGCACTGAAGACAGAATTTTTTCTGTTAAAATTCTTGCTAAATATGTCGACTCACTGCAGTAAGTTAAGTCGTCAGCAAAAGGCAATTTCGGGAGAACTACTCTTGGGCAAAATGGCTCTGGCTCCACTTGAATCACACTCTCCGGACGGTGTATTTCAGGACTAGCGATGGAGCAACTCATTTCAGATGTACTTTGATCGAAAATTCGAAAGTTTAAGCGGTCGGTCTGATTTGAAACATTAGTACAAACTGACATTTTTCTGATCAGGGATAGGTACTCAAAACAGCTAGTAAACTGATGCATATGTTCTTGCAATGAATCCATTTCAAAGTGGCGAAACTTTGCCGCAAAATTACCGTAGTTTAGTAATTTCGTGAATACCAGTGTAAAATCAAGAAAACGTGCAAACCCTCTTTTTGATGGATGTATATATAGTGACATTCGGACAGCAATGTAACGTATTGATAGAACATCTGCCGGCGAATTAGTCCCTTTTCCATTTCCTAGCTCATTTTTGAAATGAATGAAACCACTGATTTGACATAAATACCCTGATGTAAGTTCTTTAACTTTCTTATCTATTTCAAGAGTCAGGTTTACAAGTATATCGTGGATAGGAGTCTGATCCCAGCTGTTCGGTTCAAGCATTAAAGATACTTCAAACCACGGCGTATTATTTAATGTATCCGGAGTTGGTAAACACGAATCAGCTCCACCAACAAATATCAATGTCATACCAACCGGGCAATGCAGTAACCAAGATGATCTCTGAAATATATAAAAGCAGTATTTCAATAAAAGAAATCTAGTTTTGTCGAAGCAACGTTGTTTTTTATATATATATATATTTCAATATATTTCAACAAGAAACGTTGAAGAAGTTTCGTTATGCATTTGGTTCAGTTTTACCGTCTACTTCAAATTATTAAGTTGTCGTATGGGCAGATATATAATGTGAATATGTTGAAATATTATGGAAAAGTTGTTTTGCACTTGTTCCATCTCACCCCCGTGCATTAAAATTCCTCAAATTGAACGTGAATTTGAGTTTTTAAACAAACACTCGGTTGCAAAAGAAAGTGTGCAGTTTTGATTGTTGAAACAGTTTGTGTAATTTAGAAACAGATTTATTCATAAATATACTGACTTTAGTTAAGCATTCTTAATAACCAAAACATAAAGGAACTGTACACTCTGTGAAAACGATACTAGGCTAAGAGGGACTGTGTTGATATTTGTGTTTATTGTAAGCATTTGATTTACACTGTCATGTACACTTAACAGGTTTAGAAACGCAAAGATTTCCCCTGTTGAACATTTTTATTTGAATGGCGCTATTGTTTTTATTTCTATTTAAGTCATTTTTTTGCGATGAATTATTGAAACTTTTATAATAATTCAATTTTATATTGTTTTTGTTGTGTATGAAATTTTAATAAATTTGAAACACGGTAACAATGATAAAATAAATATTTTGCCACTTTTGCTTGAGTGTAAATTGTGATAGAGCCAATAGTGCTGGTTTACCTCTTCACTGTTATATATGACGTTTGCAGAACACGATGCATTTTCTTCTTCGATCTTCAACACAACTTCATAATTCGGATCATATTGCGGAATCATAAATTCTAGTAACTGAATAACCAATACTGTATCCGTTTCACTCCTAGAACAACTATGTGGAATAGTTGATTCATTGAAACCGTTGCAAAAGAAACAGTGAATGTTCTTATAACTTTCCTTATAAACTGATCTATAAGTCAAGCAGGATTCCTCCAATTCCCGATCATATACTTCCCAAAGTCCAGTAACATTACATCTGTCAATGACATTCGAGTCGCAAACTGTTCCGTTGTATGGTTCGAAGATGACATTACAGAGGCGTTCATGATCCAGTTTTGTGTTTATATCCCGAATATATGTCATTGTCCAATTGTCCCACCTGCAATCAAATTGCAAACTTGCAAATTCTAAATCTGACAGTCCTATATTGTGACACTGTGCACAGTAAATGTTCTTATAATTTAATTCAGTCAAAGGATCGTAAACAGGTAAAATGTACCTGAGTGGAACATCAAACCTAACTTCGTTGTTTTCCCGTCTACACTTTTGTATTATGTCCTGGTTTGTATAGTTGAAGGGGCATTCAACAATCATTTTGTACAATTTATTTAAAAAATTGTCTTTAAGAAAACTACTACCAGTATTCCTGTATACCGAATCGAAACAACGGAAAACTTCCTTCGCGTTGTACAGCTCTTCTTCTGTCTCCAGTCTCCCCGAGCGATCTGGGCAGCAGCTCAAACCACATTCATCACTACAGCTGCAAGGCTTACAACATGGTATTTCATCTGAAGAAAAACTATTATTGCTCGGCCCCCAAACGACCCTTTTCGAACAGGTGCTAGTTCCATGACAGTGTTTCCTAAATAACTCGACCCTTCGATGAATGATTTCATCAGAAGAATCACTCACATTCTCTAGTACATGATTATATACAAAATAAACAAAATATATAAGAAAAACAAGCAGCGCATTATATGTATTCATGTTTGTTACTTCTAATGATACAACGATAACATAACCCTTTCTTTTATAAGAATTAACAAGAGATCCGGCCAAAGAAGTGGATGTTCATCTAGTTGAAGTTATTTTTCATAGTTTACACATAGTACTAAAGTATATTGAATTTACTAAAGTTTGTACATACATGTACTTCCTTTTCATATGAAAAAAGGCGTTTTTCGATAATCTATCAAAGTTGCTAAAGAAAAGAAGTGTTTTTTTTCTTGAATTACATTGCTTAATTAAATTTTCTTTCCGTTCGGAGTATTTAGCACTTTTGATTAGTGCAGTACAAAAATAGTGATCTTTTTATAGTTTACACCTTGTCTTAGAATTAATATTCATACTATAAAAATAGTATCAGAATTATTTTAGTAGTTTACACATACAATGTAGCAAATAATTTCCATAAACTTAAGGTAAAACTCAATATGAAATTGTGCACTTTAGACGTAGGACCTGAAGTTTTAACCTACTGTTCTATGCTGATAGAAACAGTGCCAGTTGAGCGAGTATTTGTGTATTTGTCATCAATAATGTTAACAATACACAAATAATAGTATCTGTATTTGATCTTCATAACGTTTCTAATTAAGAAGTTGTACGAAAGCCAAGTGCGAAAGCCAGACATCATCTCCATAAGATTAACAATTACCTAAATTTTTATAAAATCCTTTGAACGGTTAAGGAAATTTAAAAACATGACATTTGACCCGAAATGTGACCTTGACCTTGAGCAGGCTTAGTATAAAAATAAATAGTGAATGTTGTCTCCAGGAGATGAACATTTTGTCCAAACTAAAAAAATCCTAGGGAAAATAAAATGTCCCCGCCCTCTAAAAAAAATGAGAGTTATTTTCGAAGGAAAAAATCAGGAACAAAGAATACTGTCATACTTCTTGTCTACACAAAAAACAAAACAGAAATAGTTTCTTTGAAAACCAATTTTTACTAATTCCTTACATAGCCCCATGCGCATAAACAGCTTCAATCTCAATTAATATAATGATTGTTTTTATTATATTAGTTTGACATTTGCAACTGAGTTATAACATTTAGAATAATTAATGCAAAAATGAATATCATTAATACATGAAGGCAATCATCCGCTTGCCCTTTCAGAGCATGTAGATTTGCTCAGCTTATTGATTTCCAAATATGACATGCTATTGATAAAGTATATCTTGTTTACAAGCCACGGAAAAAGGGCCAAGAGAAATCGAAAGCAAACGAACGAATTTGAAAAAAATAAAGCCCGATTAGCATTACAGATACTCATAAAATAATTTCTAATAAATTCAATAGAATAATGACCGGAATGTGCTCTATTTATATTAAAACAATTTTTGACCTTTCTTTAGTACTTTCGGCGCTTTTCACGAAAAACGTTATCAAACAGCGTTTCTTTTTTTGCAATATCTTTAAATTGATAGTATGTATTTTCGATTTAAACATCAACCCAGGTAATGTCTTTTTCAATTTTATAGTTCAACATTTTTTGCATGCTTTTATACATATGTATATGTAACTTGTACAATAAAAAAATACTAAATCTAAATTTTGATTCTGGCTGATTGCTTCGAGCATTATAGATACTTGAAAGCATGATGTCATTTTCATGTAAATTCGACATTTTTCATGAAATCATTTTAAAATATAAAGTACAATAATGCAGAAAAGATATAAGTAGGGAGCATAAGTTGTGTTCCTTTGATTGGGTTAAAGAAAACCACTGGTTTTCATAATTCAATTCTGTTTTTATATCCCGGATATACATTATTCTCCTTTCGTTCAAACTTGGTAAGTTTATACTGTGACACTGCGCATAGTAAATGTTCTTATAATTATAATCAGTCAAGGAATCGTAGCAGGTAAAATGTGCCTCAGGGGAACATCGAAGTTGACTTCATTGATTTCCCGTTTGTACTTTTGTATTAAGTCCTGTTTTGAATAGCTGTAGGGACAATCTGCTACAGTATCATTTTGTACCACCTTTTTGCTCATCTTTGATTGTTCTTTGTGTATTCCACATCGACACAACGAACTAAATTTCCAGCGTTATACAGCTCTTCATCCGTCTTAAATTTGCCAGAGCAACCTGAACAGCAGTTCAAGCCACAGTCATCACTACAACTACATGGCCAACAACATGGCTTATGCCGTTTAAAAGTTGTGTTTATCACGTGACTGATTGAGGTAATTTTCTATAAACAACTCTACCCTTTGTTCAATAATTTCATCAAAAGTAGTATTAACATTTTCTGATATATAGTTTTGTATACCAAAAACTTAGAATTGCAGACAGTGCAAACCTTGAAAACAATTTGGTGACTTCTGCTTGTTAAAGACAAACTTATCCATTTCTATATACATAACAAGAGAGCAAGTCAACATAAGGCATGCTCACTAAGTGGATATGGCATTTTAGTTTCAGTCATTGTGATTACGAACTAACAATTACGGCAAACATAACTGTAAAATATAGTGTTTGCTTGCATGAGTGTAGTGAAAGTACGATTTTTAGTAGTTAGTTATTACACATAGAACTTATAAAGAGTTTGGCTTGTGTGAAATTGCATTTATCGCTGTCTAACCCATCCAACAACCACGGCTAAGAACCACCAATCAATACATGTTTCGAATATTAATATCATTGATACTTTTTCCGGATGGCGGGTCTGTAATGTTAATCAGCAACTATGTGTCGGATATACGTTTCGGACGTTTGTTCTCCTGTTTCATCCCTTTAACTCCCTAGCATTAGACATTTAATTTGTACAGTAAAATCCCTTGCTCCAATCTGTTCGGCCAACTTGGCCGCTTCGCCTTTTGCGCAGGTCTTGAAGTTGTATACTTCACCTTCTAGTGCTCAAATACCCTTATTGTGTCTTTATCTGTATCCAATACGCTGTTTGACCGAGAATGAAATAACGAAGAGAGCCATGCCAGTAGAGCGGATATTTGTCATAAATTAGTAGTCATTCAAGCTATTAGTAAATAACTATAGTTGGGGTACCTATGCTGGAGGCATTTTGAATGTATATCAGCTGTTCAGGAAACAGGAAATCCAAACCGTTTAGATTTGCCTCAGCGAAAACATAATGTTATCACTGCTTAATCGAAACAAGATGCTGATGTGCGTCATCACGTGACTATGTCGTTCTGGGAGCCATTGACACGACACATGTCAAAACTTGGAATTTCACCACGCAGGGAACCAATGCTGGCGGTATGTGATATTTGACAACCAACAGGCAGAAAACAGTTTTTAGAGCCTAAATATTAACTACAAGAGATAACAGTTTCCATAGAAGATACATTTTTATACAAAAGAAATAAGTTTTATCAAAAATGTTATTTAAACTTTAACTGGGTGATTTTGATGTCTATATTTAAGAATTTTTCTAGCGAAATGGATCTAGTACAATTGTATCGGCTGCTGTGACGTCTCAGACCTGCACTCGCGGCTATCACTACGTTTGCTGTAAAAGCATTTCATCGACTGTCAATGCTGAATATACCCTGAAAAAATATTTCTTCATCTGTTTTGCTGTTAATATCCGTTTTTCGGAGATACCACCAACATAAGGATACCGCCAGCATAGGTTCCACTACTCTAGTTATTAGTGCTGAAACGTTTGATATTCATATCGTTGCCAGCATAGGCAATTCGCCTTTCTCATCTGTCATATAACATATTTTGAATGTAAATGAGATATACATTAATATTTTTATATTTCATACATTTTTTGTTTTGCCATGACTTTTGTTGCATAAAATAACGGAATGAAAGTTATCATTTGTAAAAATTGTAGCATCTTTAAAAGTAGTTAAGGGTTAGATTTACAGCCGATGCTCTGTTCTGTTCAAAGGACAGTAAGTTCAACACACAATGTATCTGCGTAAGTTTGAAATATATTCCTATTAAAAGACTAATCATTGTTTAAAGTGATACCTGTATTACCCTTCAAAGTGACCATCATAACTTTTAAAAAGACATTAGTCACTGATTCGTACTACTTGGATACTGAACATTACGAAAGTTATAATAGAAATATATGAATATGTATCACTGTTTTATTCCAGTTGAATATAGAGAAAATCAGTTAAAATCATTATTGACTATCCTAGTCAAAAATAGATATCCAATCCTGTCTATTACGTACATTTTATTATATTTTAGTATTTATTATGCAAGAGAAATTACTTATAATTCTCTTGTTACAGGTTTTCAAAGCATTTCCTATGTTTTCTGCTTCGTTCTTGATCATAACTCAATATTGAAATTTTGAAGGGTAATATAACTTTACAGCAGTACAAACAAATAAGATTGAAAGTTACATGACCACTTTAAATTTTGGTCTTGCATTATAACCACATGACCTGGACCCTCGTAATCACTATGAGATGAACATTTGAACAAAGTCAGATGAAAATCCTTCAAAATGTTAAGGAGATAAAGTCTGGTGATCTCCCTTTGATTGTGACCTTAACCTTGAGCCAAGATTGGTCGAGTACCAGATTCTTCACATCCTCTCCGTGATATTAGCAATTACCAAAACTTTTAGAAACACGACCTTTGACGCTAACACTGAGCATGCTTGGTTTTGATGAATATGCGTGTTGTCTCCATGAGGTGAACATTTGGTCCACACTTTAAAATATCATCATAGCGGTAGAGGAGATATACAAAATTTGGCCTTTATGGGAATTTTGTTCAAAATTAATCTACGTATGTAAAAGTAACAGCCAAGTTACAAAATACCAAAATACAATCCTGTATCACAATTATATAGCCTTTAATGTGACCTTGACCCCCAATGGTGTGCATAACAAAACATTGTGGTATGGACAACAACTGTGTGAAGTCATTTGAAAATCGGTTTTCGCATGTTGAAGTTACAGCCCGAACACAAAATACATGTATATAACCCTTCTTTACAGGTTTTTAGCTTTGATATTCAATGTAGCTCCTCGGGGGTGGTGCATGACACACCTTTTGGTATGGACAACAATTATAGGAATTTATTCCAAACTCAGTTTATGCAAGTTACAGCCCAAACACGAAGTACTGACATATAACCCTTTATTACATGTGTTGAGCCCTGAGTGCGACCTTGACCGATAGACATAGGCACAGAGGGACAGAACCGAGCAAACCTATAGTCTCATAACTGCTGGGATAGCAACTAACAGGAGCAATCCAAATCGAAACCACGTCAATACTGCTCATTTATTAACAAATCACAAATATTCTTACATTGTATACATGATTTAAATCAGGACATTTTGGCACTTTATAGCGTACATGCAATCAGGCAGAGCGTAGAATGTGAGAAACACACAATAGAATCGGTGTCTGTCGTGCATCAAGCGGTTATGTTTGTCTTATATATTTATATTTATAACATAATGTTATACGTGATTTATATAGAGCTTCAACACCATATATAGTTCAGTGTAAGCTTGATATTTGAATATTTCTATCCCAGAGACACGATCAAACTACGAGAGGAGTTTGTGCTTTTATAAACAAATAAATGTAAAGTTTTTTCTATCAGCTGCTCCTTTTGGTATGAAATTGTGTAAACAGCTGATGTTGTTGACATTTGACAAATGGTTAAGGGAAAGATGTCTTTTGATACAAAAAGTAGATGACAATGGACAAATGACTGACACAAGACATACAAATTTCCATGTGCAGTATACAATAAAATAAGCTAATAGGTCGATATTTCTAGTCATGCGTCTCCGTATCAAAATATCCGAATAATCGACAATACAGAATTACGCTGGGATTAAAAGCACTTTATATTTTGAATATAAGAAAATCAAAAAGTCTGAATAAGAAAATATCAAACAGGATAATATAATACTTCGGGACTTCTTATGATGATTGATTTCAAATAGGCATTTGATACATTATCTACTGAATTCATCGAAGAAACATTTATTTTCTTAAATGTTTTGTTTATGTTTAAGAAATGGATATCATTGTACTATATAGACATCAAAATGGATACTTGTCTCATTTATTTACTATTTGTTGTGAAATCTCTTCTTTGACCACTGTTAACACATCTTTTACCTCTACTGTATACCTTTTTTTGACTGTCAAACATTAAAATAAATAAATTGATTTTTCTTTAACTTCGTATGGCAAGGGTCACTAAACGCTAGATCTATCACTGAACACCTACAAACGCGCCTTGTCATACCAAATGTTTTCTCTCATTACCCTAACCTCAATAACTATATGAATATATGACTAACATGTGTGTTAATTTGAAATCCAGTATGATGTTCAGGAGTTACAAAGTGGTCAGAAAATTACGTTACATGACATTTGATCCCTAATTGTGACCTTGACATTGAATCAAGATAGCTGAGATACACACTATGTACCTCAGATTGATACAGTGATCATTTGACCCAGGTTTCATGAAAATCCTTCAAAGGGCTTGCGAGATATTGTCTTATGACCTTTGACCCTTAATTTTGACCAAGACATTAAGATTGCACAGTTAAAACATATGATTTGTATATTGTATTGATAATCTGATAATTCGACATAGGTTTCCTGTAAATCTTTCAAGGGTTAAGGAGATATATTCTTTGATCCCTGAATGTGACCCTGACTTAGACCGTGTCCTAGAGGTTACATCTCGACCTAACTTTCAAGAAAATACATCAAGTGGTGAAGGAAATACAGTCTCATGACCTTTGCACCATTAACATTGAGCTACAAAGTTGAAACATGGGTTCTGCACATCGTCTTCAAATTTCATTAAAATCTTTCAAGGAGTTAAGGAGATGTGAAGCGAACACGACAAATGAATGATCCCTCTACACGTCGTCTTGATGAGACAAACATTTGACCAAACTTTCATAAAGATCTTTCAAGGGGTGTAGAAGATGAAAAGTGGACCCAAATAAAGCCAATGGTCCCTAATTGTGATATTGACCCCGACCAAGCAGGGTTGGGACAGGTATTCTGCATATCGTCTCGACGAGATGAATATTTGACCAAACTTTCATGAAAATCCTTCAAGGGGTTATGGGTATTAAGCGGACACGTTTGACCAATTACCCCTTAGTGTAACCTTGACGTGAAGGCGTTGGAAACTTTGTTGTACGTCGTCTTGAAAGATAGATGTTATACCCAAAAAATGGCTTCAAGGGACTCAAGAGATATATAGCGGACAACCCCCCCCCCCCCATTATTGATACATTGACCTTGAGGTGAAGGTGTTGGAACATATGTTTCAGAGCGTCGTCTTGATACGATACAAATTTGACCCAATATTCATGAAAATCCTTAAAGGGTTTTAGGAGATATAGAGTGGACACGAAAACCAACAGACCAACTGACGAACCAATTGTCCGGTCTGTTAATTAAGAGTTCTCTATATGTCAAAGCTTATACAGATGGTAGTCTTACGATGACTGATGTTGTATATTATATGAATGGTCTTAAAC
Organism: Saxidomus purpurata; assembly: GCA_022818135.1. Classification (NCBI taxonomy): domain Eukaryota; kingdom Metazoa; phylum Mollusca; class Bivalvia; order Venerida; family Veneridae; genus Saxidomus; species Saxidomus purpurata. The sequence continues at coordinate 40,804,006 of JAFMSR010000011.1, forward strand.
GTACTTGGTTACGAAGGTTAGTAACAACTATAAATAACAGATGCTACCGTTTTGTAAACAATTTTTAAAATTTTGAATAAAGTCATTATTGTGGTAAGAATTACATCTACATAATGTTGAAAAAGTATATGATTTGTTGCGGGTTTTTTAATAATGTTTTATGTGCATATTCTTTTTTCCCTTTCTTTTTTTATTTCATATTCCATACATACATTATTTACAGAAGTGTAAAACCGTATTGTACACTACGCATATAACGCAAATATTACATACATAGCATTGTCATAATAGAAAACAAAGTAATATTACAAATGAATATCACCAGGATGTAAGTATTTGTAAAATTCTGATTCAAACGTATTTTTAACATTCTTTCTCATTCAATCGGTATACATTACTTGAAACATTAATTTAAATAGCTTTAAAATATCTAAGAAATTATGTGCATATTCAAATCTTATTGACAATATCCATATGTCAACAATAGAATATTTCTTAGATATGCCACTTTTTAATTACCACAACTTCATTATCGATAGAAAATCCATCTCTATACGCTCGTAAAATAATGGTACGATAAAGGTTAAAGGTATGTCAAAGATATCGTGAAGACAAATGGTACTTTCAGAAAAATGAACAAGAAATTAAATCAGGATTGAAAAGCAATATTCTCGCTTATTTCGGTAAAAGAATTAAGTATGAATTCTGTATAATATAATTAAGATATTTACAAACTCTCTACATATGAAAGCGATGATGTAGAGGTTAAGGTGTATGCCACTTATCCCGGAGGTTGTGGGTTCGACCCCTACTAGTGTCGACCGTACCTCATCATATGACACCAGCACTGGCTTTTCCAAGAAGCAGACTCGAGAGTGACTCGATTAGCTACAAGTACCATGCTCTAAAGGACAAAAAGTAGGTCATATGGTCAGAAAAGGGTCATTCAAAGTAAATGTTGTAATTAATTTGCAAAACTGTATATACCCTGACCTGATTTCGTCTCTGAAGTATCAACATACAAAAAGGAGGTCAATGAACAATACATCCTATAATAAGTAAGTCTATGCAAAAGTACGTATACTTTGGGCGAGGACAATATTAACCCGGGTGTGATCTGAACAACTGAACAAAAGACGCTAGACAATGCCGTAAATCAAATACATTTTTGTACCTAAGGTCGGGGTTTTGCTGTTTTCGACAAAACTTTTGTTTTATTATGTTAGTCTATGTAAATTAAGTGATCCCTGTGTTGCCAATTCAAACAGAGCCCCGTATGGAATGTTATTTTAAAAGGGAACAACTTAAAGATTATTCTGCGAAGTTTAGTTGAAATTTACGTAGTTGTTTAGGAGGAGATGTAGTTTAAAGAAATTGTTGACGGACATCAAGCGATCATAATAGCTCACATTGGAAACAAAATACCAACAATATGATACAGGTTCTCGACCAAACCTTCCATATATACAATAAAAACGTTTCTATTATGTTGTTCTAGTAACTGTTTAGGACATTGCAATAAGTTTAGAAATTAAGAAATACATATTTTTGTGTAAAAAAGTTTTACCATACATTCAAGATCTGAAGAGAAATTTAAAACTTTCGTCTTCAGTTTTTGAAAATAACTTATAAAATTAGAAAGAAAAAAACATACTGGTACAAGATTTGTTTCCGTATATGTAACATGTAAGGTGTGTATATAAATATTACTTAAACATATTCATTTCTGTTAGCGGTTTGCACCCTTAACAATTTTGATTTGTCCATCTTCTTTTTCAGTTGTTTGTTGTGCAAACACCCTATTGGATTAAAATTATATCGAGAGAAAGTAATTCAGCAGCATAACACAGCTTTCTGGGCGAATATTTCAGTTCCTATGACACTTAGTAACTATACACCTGCGAACGTTACATTTCAACTAAAACTATCAAATTAATCATAAATCGTAGTATAAACAGAAACCTACGGAAAGCAAACATTTTAAAACAATTAATGTATGTATGACGGATATTAGTTCGAAGCAGCCTAAACATAATTAGACATTTGATTAATAGCATAATTATGTATAAACCAAGCAAAATATCACAGACAAATTTTGTAAGAAAAACCCTAGAAAAATGACAAATTATTTCTCTTTAGGAGCTTATGTACAAGAATTCTTTCGCTGTAGCAGTCACTGTACGATGAAAGCAAAGCATAATGACCGGCTGTAAAAAGGTCGGTCAACAAACATATATGCACGGCACAGCAATACAAGAAGACCACATTTACGTTTGCTTTAAAAAAACTTTTACTTCACGACGCAAAACTTCGCAAATTCAAACCCACCTCTTACCCAAACCTTATATACATAAGAAAGAAAATTACTGATCAATACTTTTTCATCTCAGACTTTATCTCTACCTTGTATCATTTAATTCTGCACTCGCTAAAAAAAGGGAGTTATATTTTAGATTGAACAAATCTTCATGGCAAAATATACACTAGCAATCTTGATTTTTATCCATGTATTGTTGTGTCAAGAGATCTACCAGCTTCTTCAATCATAAGTGCTTAAAACCCTGAATTTATTATTGACAAACTATTACATATATTACATGGATGCATGTTGCCATTGCTACATACTTTCAAACACTTGTCAAGCTTTTGAAATGTGATGGTTAGTGATATAATGGTATCGCATTGTGCAAGAAACAAACACCTATTTAACATACTGATTACATAAGAGTTTTACATTTTGAAGTTAAAAAAGAGAGGCTTTAAAATGCACACTTCGAACAGAGTTAACATTTGTCAATTTATACGAAATTTGGTAACAGCAAGCATCAACAAAGGATGAACAAGTTGACTGTGTGATTTCATTGGAAAAGATTAACAATTCAAGAAAGCAGCGACATCCCAAGTCATTAAAGTCACATTATATACCGGTTTCATATCTGCAGTTTGCAGCAATGAAAAAAAAAAAAAAAATTTCCATTATTAAAAACAATGTCATTCGTTAGGTGTCCAAAAACATATCTCCACTCCACCTTTAGCTGGTTAGCTTTGATAGGTTAAAGTCCTTCAGTCGGACAACCGAAATACGATTTACCGTTTCCGAACCGTTTTTTTTTCAGTCGTAGAATCACTTGTTATTTAACGTTGTAAACATGAACCTGGCTTATTTCTTTTAAAAATTGGATTGTTGCGTTTTTACCGTCTCTCCGTGATATATTATCGTTTTAATAACGTATGACTGTGTAACATTTATTAAATAAAAAAAAATAAACCTAAGACTGACGTCAAAATACTTGCAGTGCCATTTATTTAAGTTGTATTGATTCTTTCTGTATATAGGTATCTTTAGATAACTACATTTGGGCTATCCTTTAAGGATATGCACTCAAATGCCCAGTAATCAACTTTTGAAAAGTTTCTATCTTTTGTCGCGCATAAGAATAATTCAACTTTTCAGATATATCATTTCACAGTCTTGCGACCATTCAAGTGGTGGGGGTTAACTTGAATATTTAATTTGCATATTTAATCTACATCTACATTTTATAAAATTTATATTAAGTTTGAATATCCTCTTGGCCATAATAGATGCATTAAACATGCGGTATTAAACAGTGAATGTCATCAAACGACCCGTTGATTTAGAATTGCTTTTAAAATCATTTAAGCTTGTCTTGAGATATTAAAGTCCCAGGACCACAGTGATAAGTAGCTTTTATTTTACCTAGAAAGATGTCTTACTGGCGGAAATGATCTTTATTTATACCAAAAATAGTCGTAACTTTACTTTTTAAATGGATGTACATGTTAGAAATATAGAGCACTATTTTTTCAATGATAATGCAAAAAATAAAACAGGCTTCCTGGCAAATCGTTTCGTGAAAAAGCGACTGAAATTAATATGTCAACATTGTTTTGGAGAGAGAAGAACATGATTCTATCATTATCCTATCTGTATATGTATTTTACAATAGTAGTAAATTATAATAGATCGCGGGACTTTAAGCAGATACAGATGTGTGCAACAAACAAATTAGTTAATTGTTAATGATGTTAAATCTATAAAAGTATGATATGTCGACGATTTTAAGTATACTTTTTTCTTGGGTAACTAGGAAAATGCATAAAAATATCAAACATCATAAAAGTAGCGCAAGCAACACATTAAAGAGTTCGGTGAATTATAAAATTAATATTACTAGTATACGCAATAATTGAATGATAAGTGAAATATATTATATTACTTGAATTCGTAACAATATATAGTCACAGTAAATGTTTTAGGAATGTTTTATAAACTAGTCTATTTCACTCTCTTCGTTTTCTTGTTTAGAATACTGGTAGCTTTCTAGCAGGTGACTGTTACTCCGAGCGAAAACATCCATTAAACTGTTTTTCGACTTATGGCTGAATGCGAACGGAGCTATGTTTTCCTTGTCGCAGTTTTGCGTGTCTGTGCTGTTGATACTACTTTCGAACAAATAATCCTCGTTCGATTCGTTGTCGTCTGTTGTAGAGGAACGCCTATCATTATCCTCATCATTACTTGAAGTATCTTTTTGTTGAGTTCTAAACTGATTTACTGCGACCGAACTTAATTGATTTACTTCAGTTGGTATATTTCGCCAAACATTTTCTTCAGAAGTGTGGTTAAATAAACTCTTCCTTTCGAGAAAATACTTTTCTTCAGAACTGCCGTTGACGTTTTGCCGTAAAGAACTTCGAGTCGAAAGGTTATCTACTGACAAGTCAGTGCTCCCTGAAGCAGACATTTGTCCTCTGTTTTGTGTAGTAACTATGGGATTGGAAGAAGAAAAGCTCGCCGGCAATTTTCCGTTGTCTTCGACCCTTTGTAATAATATGTAAACGTCAAATATGTTACATTGTACAGAATTAATCAAATTGTTTATCGAATTAATTAAATAAAAAACTGTACAATTTATACACAAACTTTGATCAATTTCTAAACTATTCTATTCTAATAAAAGAAGACAAAATCCAGTTTCACAACTCGTTTCGACTTTTAATCATAAACTTCATCAGGTGAAACATAAAATAGGAAGTCTATTCTTAATGTAGTATCAAAATGTCTCTTCCTTCAAATATGAGATAATCTACGAGGTCTATCAGAAAGAAGTTCTAGGTAATAAAAACTGAGGACCAGAAATTTAAAATTAAATTCAGGTGGACTTTAATATCAGAAAACATATTTATGGTCATGCCTTGGAATATTTGTGTACAAAAGAGCATGTATCGAAGTGTGAACTTCTCTTAAGTAAACTACAAAAGTTGAAAGAAAAAAAGACACAAAGTTATTGCAAAGCTTGTTTAAACTTTTCAAATTTTGATTGAACTTAGTTATCATAGTAATGCTTCATTAAAGTACTTACTTTTCTCTTCTATTTCTTCCTTCACATTTAGACTCAACGGCCTGGGACTCTTTCATGACATCATTATATTTACTTTCTTTTTCCCTGACCTTATTTCTCGTTCCCAATTGAACAACATTACAGCCAACAATGTTAACTACTTTCTTTCCACCGCTGAATTTTGATATTTGGAAATCACAATCGCTCTCACTGCTTGAATCTTCGGAGTCTGTTTGATTAAATATTTCTAATATGTAAGATTTGTCTATAATCATATGCGTATCAATGCATGTAATTTATAAGTAAATATAATTGAATTTTGGATAACATCCAAGGATTATTAATCCTTGCCTGACAGATAGTAAACTTTAAGGCACATAATTAGCATACATGTTATGCTATCAATGGTTTTGTTTGAGTATAATCGTGAGCAAAATGGTAGCTAAGCAATGGAAATCCCCATACCCAACAGCCTAGTGACTTTGTAAAAGTATTATTGCAGATGGATACAAATTGTAAAAGTATTTAACATGCATTTCAATTAAAACACCTATTTACAAAAATACATTACCATATTTAACACGTCTTCTTCCTTTTTTATCACATTTTACTCTTCTTCTGTGTGACTTCGGTTTTGCCTCAAAATTTTGCGTTGTAATATGATTATCTATTTCTACATCATCAGTTGACAGATTTGGATTAATAATCAATTTTCCTGTAACCTTAGAAACAGCACTAATTTGCGAGCTCGGATCAGGATAATAACTTCCGGAAAGACTGTGTAAAGCATCTCTTGACATTTGTTGATCCTGATTGTGACTGTAAATCCCAGATTGTTGAACGTTTACATTTTGTACGTTCGTGTGAGCATTACGTGGACTTCCTTGCATATCTACAGGTTGCCCTCCATATACTGGAGATAGATTATGTTGCCCAGGATATCCATTAAGCCTCGAAATTTGAGGTGCTTCTGCTCTATTTTGATGACTCCAATAGCCTGGCACACCACCTGGTTGTATTGGTTGCATAGCTGTGTTTGCTTGATTTGTATAAATCCTGTTGCTCTGAGTTGATACATTCTCTTGATAAAATGGCGATCTTTGCTGGTTTGAAAATCTTTGAAAGTTCTCGCGTATGTCAGGCTGCTGCGTACTCTGCAGGCCAGCCGACTGACGTATATATGGTGCTTGATATACTTGTGTACTCGATTGGTTTGAATAGCCTTGAACACTATTGCTGATTCCAGGTTGCAGTATTTGGTTCTGCATACCAATGGGTTGGTGCCCATTTCTAGGCTGGGGATAGGTTTGTTGGTGAGCTGCAGACGGCATATGTTGCTGGCTGCTATTAACCATGCTACCATACATTGTATTTGGTAAAGATGATTGCTGATCTTGATGTATTGAGCCTGAGTGACGATCTGATGTAAAGCCTTGTTGCAAATAGCTAATTATTTGACCTTGACTATTTGGTTGGTCGTATGAATTAGCTGGATACCTTGGTAGACTATCTGTTGGTGGAAATACATATCGCCCTGACATAAGCTGATCATGTTGGCTATGATGATACTGGCCTGCTTCCTCAGCAAGTGACATAGCGTCATGTGACTGGTGTGACGGAAGGTGTTGTTTATCAGGTTGTGAATTTGGTATGACTGGTTGTAGAGGTTTCTCGTTCCCAGGTGAATACATGTTATGAATGTGTTCACCCGGAGCTGGCCCGACCATTTGACTGTACTGGTGAAACGTATTTGTATGTACCTCTCTTTGCTTTCTTGTGTTTATAGCCTTGTGCATGACTGCCCGGATCTGATGCCTAGTATGTGCCGAATCTTTAGTATACCAATCAATCCCATTTAGTGACAGTAAACCAACTGGCACACTGTAGGCCCGAAATTTAGGGGGTTGCGTATGGATTGGCTTTAAAATCCATCTTCTGTCATTATTTGGTATTCTTGTGTAAACGTCTTGGTTACCAAGCCCTAGGCGTGACATGCCAATAGCTTCTTCTATAAAAAATCTAAGTTCTGGTGATTTAAAGTTAGCCGTTAGATACACAAAAACCAAGCTACATTTGTTGAGAACATCTTCAACCACATAAACCTTTGACTGAGCAAATTCTTGACTATCAAATAATTCAATTCTTACTTCTTCGTTTAATTCCGAATTAACTATCATCATAGTTTCTTCTTTAAAATGCAAAGCGCCTTCATAGTCTGCTTTCTCATACAAAATTGCTGCGTCGTAAAACTTAATGTTTACCTGCGGTGAACTCCTTCGCCGCACGAGATCTTTTATAAAATCGCTAAGCGATTCCGTATCTTTTTCCTTTTCATGTATATATTTGCTCTGTATGTCATCCTTTATATCAGATTTTGTATCTTCGGAGTATCCGAGTTTTTCTGCTTTTGTTTTGGCACCCTTTGGCTTTTTTCGTGGATATGCGCACGCCCGAGCATCAAAAGAAAGATCATCCGCTGATAAAGTTCCCCATGACATGATTTCTCGGGTTGCAGTACCCTGTCTTTCTGCTCGTAACGCAGACTGTCTTTGTTCTATTTGTGCACTGTTTATCTCTGATGGTTTGCGATCAATTGACATGCTCCATAATGACTCATTGAGTGTTGTCATATTTGAAGGCAAGTCTGTTGGATTTTGATAACTTTGAAGTTTACGTTGAGGACCGGCGATGCTGCAATTTTCGCTGAGTCCGTGTTGGTCATTAGGGACATATGAACTATAGCTGTTAACGCTTTTGGGCGTTTCTTCATGATTGTTAGGCTTTGACTTCTGTCTTCCCTTAGATTTCTTTACATGATCATCATCTTCAGATGAACTTTGTGACGAATCCTCTTCGATTTTGTCACTATTTCCTCCTTCAGTTGCACCTTTGTTGGTTATAAATATGAATTATATAACATTGTTAATATATGTATAGAATAATGCAGATATTTATTGATTGACCCTTTTATATACTTGACAAATCACCAATGATAGTGTGTAATATAACACTAGTATATACGTCCGTGTTTAAAATTTGGCTCACGTCCAGTTTCTTTATCTCAATAAAGTTTAAACTATATATCATATGCGTTATCTTTGTACAAAATTTATGCGCTGTAGAGTAAGTGTCAATAACTAGATAACGTTAAATCAGTTCTACTCTTAACAGAAATATACGAACAAAATGCATGTGCATGCATTTTCTAAACACTTTTGTTGCTTAATGTTTTCAACTGCAGAATTACAGTTGAGCTTTAAAGACTTTATTAACCTTACCAGTACTTCCATTTTCTCCTGAAGGTTCATGCAACTAAATCGTAAAATAAGAGTAATCACGAACGCTGAATATAATATATACATACAAGTCAAATGTTTGAAATGTATATTCAACTATCTGTTAGTAGTCATTCGTTTAAAATCGGCTATTTACGTAAAATTTAGACTGGTTCGCGATCTCAAATCAAAAGACCGCTTGTTACAAAAGAACACACTGTGAAATCAGTTTACAGTCTAAAAGGAGTTACGTCACCCCATGGAAATTTTACTTGCTGCATTCCAATATACACGCCACCTCCAGGTGGCGTGTAATAAATTCGTTTTCCGAGAGGTCTTTTATTATTGTGCTTACTAGATACCTATAAGAAACTTTTACCAAGACCTGACGGAACTGTTACTAACAACTCTGAATACAAAACAAATCCAGAAAAATACTAACATTGCACAAAAGACCAAGAAGATGATATATCATTGTATAGCTATTTATCGACTGTACATTGAGTGTTGTCTTGTAGTGTTATATATGTATATTCCTACTTATCTACTTTAACAAAAGGACAAAATTGTATCAAAGAACCACAACTACGTTATTTTTCACGTCTTGCTTGTATCTTTCTATAGAGATAACTGTTTTGTAATTTTGATATTTGTGACTGTATATACGATTTAAATGGTCGCATTTTTAACTGCAACTTCGCTATTCCGGCGCTTTTAAACTGTTTGTGGTAATTAAAAACTGTCGCAAATGTCAAAGTCACTAAACGGTTAACCCTATTCTTTCACACAATGCTCTGAAATTACTGATCGATCGATTTTTGCTACAACAATGTATACATGATATGCTACCGTCGCAAAATTGAATGACATAACCAATAAAAAACGACGTGCTAATCGTTTATGATTAACGTTAATTTCTATGAAAAATTCGTTTGTTTTTTAATGTGTCGGCCAAATACTTACTCTCGTTCGTTGCTGTTTGATCCGTTGGTCGTGCTAGAACCACATTAAGTATAAACAAGTTAATGTAATTTTCCATTTGGAGTGTCGTTTCCCTCTGAAAATGAAGAACACATTACAACTCCAAAGCAATGCATCGTACAATACAAATTGAAAAACAAGATTATGAAACAATTGACGTTAACACATTTTCTCAAAAAATGAACAATACCATAAAAAAAAATAAAACACACCGTCTCGGCAGAAAACGAACAATATCTTTATCATACAAACGAAGAAATATACCAGTTCCTCACAAAATGAACGGTACCTTTACCATTATACAAACGAAATATACCAGTTCCTCACAAAATGAACTCTACGTTTACCATAAAGAAACGAAATATACAAGCTCCTTATAGAATAAACGATAGGTTTCTATAAAAAAAAAAAAAAATACCAGTTTCTCGAAAATTTATATCTTCACCATGAACAAACGAAATATTCCAGTTCCTCGAAAAATGAACGATAACATTACCATTTACAAATAAAAGATACCAGTTCCTTGCAAAATGAACCGTACCTTCACCACGTAAAAACATAAAATTTACCAGTTCTTCGCAAAATGAACGATACCTTCACCACGCAAAAATGAAATATACCAGTTCCTCGCATAGGAACGATACCTTTACAATGTACAAACGACATGAACGCTACCTTTTCCGTGTACCAATGAAATATACCAGTTCCTTGCAATATGAACGATGTCTTTACCATCTTCAAACGAAATATACCATTTCCTCGCAAAATGAACGATACCTTTACCATGTACAAATGAAATATACAGTTCTTCGCAAAATGAACGATACCTTCACAATGTACGAACGTAATAAACCAGTTCCTCGCAAAATGAAATTTTACTAAGTCTTTAGCATGAACAAATAAAATATACGAGTTTCGCCCAAAATGAACGATAGCTTTACCATGTACGAATGAAATATACCAGTTCCACGCAAAATGAACGATACATTTACCACGTACAAACGAATACCACCACTTCCTCTCAAAATGAACATTCACCACGTACGAACGAAATACACCAGTTCCTCGCAAAAATGGACGATACCTTTACCATGTACAAACGAAATAAACCAGTACTTCGCAAAGTGAACAATTACATTCACATGTGCAAACGAAATATAACAGTTCCTCGCAAAATGAACAATGCCTTCACAGTGTACAAACGAAATATACCAGTTCTCCGCAAAACCAACGATACCTTTACCATCTTAAACGAAATATACCAGTTTCTCGCAAAATTAACGATACCTTTACCACGTAGAAACAAAATACATGTATACCAGTTCCTCGCTACATGAACGATACATTTACCATGGACAAACGGGATATACCAGTTCCTCGCAAAATAAACGATGCTTTTACCTTCATCATCATCTTTGATAATGGCCAAATGTCATAACTGACTATTATGGCCATGCGTGTGTGTGGGGGGGAGGGGGGGGGGAGGGGGGGAAGTTACTCAGTCCACCCAGAAGGTTCCTTACACATGAAATATTACACAATAGGAAAACCATACAAATTGAACACAATATTTCTCCTTAAAATGAACAAGATCATCAGGATACTAATGGCACGCACACTTTCCTTACAAAATGAAACTACTTATTACCCTATACAAATATAGTATTTCCTCGCAAAATAAACAACAATATGATAATAAAACTGAAGACAGAAAATTTGAAGCAAATTCAAAGAACCAATCCGGCTAAAATTGAAAATAGGATTCCCTTTTCCAAACAAATGAATTACAAAATAGTTCATTATTAAAGTTGCAAAAAAATAATTACAATATTCATTATTAAAACACCAATAGTTTGTTGCGACAACAAAACATGCCAGAAAGTGTCTCTTACATTTCGACTTATTATTGATCGGACTATGTAATTAGAATGACACGAAATACGTTGATGAACATTGCTTTCACAACTTTATACTGGGTTGTATGCGACACCCTTCCTTGTCGGTAGTAGATAAGTCCTTTTTATAATTGCAGTTGAAACAGTGTAAGTGGACACCTCTACTAAGCAGCCGAATGCCCTAAGCAGCTTACACTGACGTATCTCAGTTGATCATGTTCACATTAAATACACCTGTAGTGAGCAGTAACTTTAAATGACCACTTTTGCTGAAGCATCCTGGGACACGTTGCTAACGGCAGTGATGGCCACTGTCCATAATTTAATCTACGTTTTTGTAATTTCTTTTAAATATTATTCTATTACACACGAAATGTACATAAAGGCATGTAATTAGTGTACATAAAGTGTACATAAAGGCGATCACAATGTATTAACAATTGTTTGAACTAATTATGGCGTACACTATGTACGTGAACTCGGACAGACCGACAAAAGTGTACACTGTCCATTCGGGGAGAAAACAAATGTATATTTTTGTCAGGATAAAGCCGAGTACATCATGTTTCCTAAGATATACAGGCGGGTTGCTACAATAAATAACTATATTAGGAAAAACAAAGACTTGATGCAAGCAATGCATTCCCGATTTCCTATTTATTCTCACCATCTTATGACATGTTATATGCAGTGTTGCAGTAATGTTACGTTGTTTTGACAATCTAACCGTGTCAATACACCCTTTGTCTTTCTTTAAACATATTGTAATTTTACATTCATTATCCAGGTTCAAACGAACGGGGGTGGAGGTATAGGAGTTTAGAATATTTTGTTTGGTCAATGGGGGATGTTGTCGGGAGTTCTACCTATAGCCGAGGCCTGACATAACTCATTTTTATATCACAAGCCTAATTTACAGGAAATAAATCTGAAGCCAAAAAAAGACGTAGACATAACCTTACTTCATAAAGTTCTAAATTCGTATGTTCGTCCGTCCGCCTAAATCAACTAAAACACAATATTCTCACGTACATTATTCTAATAACACTTTTGTTTATGTCACAACATGTCACAATACTAGAGGTTGGTAAGAGGAAATTATACACAAATGACATACTGTTATTTCAGTAGATACGAGGAAAATAGAATCATATCATCTTGAAGGAAAACAATATAGAGAGAGTTGTAGTTCCCTATAGTTTACGCAATATAACTAAAATAGAACTGATAAATATTCAAATTACCTTTGTTGTTTATTGAAATTTGTATGCGCAATTTGTAGGCCAATTATACAAAAAGGCATTATTTTCATTATTTCGATATTTATAAACAATGTACTCAATGATTGGGATAGGAATTGGCACACCGGTAAGCAACATTGTTTCGCAAACGAACTAAAATAAATTAGTACAATGTAACTAAATAATGAAATGCTATAAATTTCACTTTAAAAATAATTTACTAGATCTAGCTAATTTCTATGTACATATATCAAACATTGGAAAACAAAGTTCAATTTACTGTGCATTCCAGATAAATATCCAAACGGAAATTACTATAGAAACTATTGGAGAACACAATATGGTGGATTTTTCAATCACCTCACTATTGGTAACCCCAATAATAATCTTCCTCTTTCGCTTTTGAGTGAAAAGAAAACTTCATTAATGACATTTATTCAAGGAGTTACCCACCATGGATTTCGCTTAAATATTTATTTTTCAACAACTAAGCACTTCCGATTGCAAAATTGATATGAAAGGTCGATTAAACAGTTCGTGTATTTCAATAAGATTGAAAGGTCAAAGTACGGTATCACATTACGGGCCTCAGAAAATACATAGATTACAGTATTAGGTTATTAATGATCTTATATAACAGTTGATTTTCTTCCCGGTAAATTCTAAATGTAATTTCCTGTTTTTTAAATTTTATTTTGGCTTAAATAAATAATTATTTTCAAAAAACAAATACCTTAGATTAAATCCAACGTCAATGGAATTTCCAATAAGGCTATTTATAGAAACCATTAAATACGCCGCACGGTGTATCATATGACAGTATCTTAGGTAAATACTATTTGTGCATTACATACAGTAGCTTGTTAATGTTGATATTTTAAAGCAAATCTACATCTCTGTTCATTTAAGAAATACCTGTATTAATAGTTTAAACCTTTAAAATGATAACATCATTTTTCTTTTCTTTTGTGAAGTCCGAACATTTACATACATTTGAATACAATTAATGCAGCATACCAAATCATTAAAATATTTAACAATATATTTTTTGTCAGATTACGCTACTTATACAACATAATACATCATGTTTATACTACTTATACATTAATAAAATATAAGGAGGAATTCAGAGAGAATTTGATGAAGTATCTTTTTCAAAAGAAAAACTGCATCAACTTGTTTTTGTTCGTATTGTATAATGGTTAATTCAAAGCGTGTGTTGAATAGTTAATATATGTCACAATGTAATGAGTTATGACCAAATATCTCTAAAATACTAAAGTCTACAGTACTTAGAATTATGGCTACAATATACTAGTGGTTGTGATTCTAATGCTTGGAAACCAAAGTCAAAGTCTAAAGTTTGCATACATATAAATCTGTGGATTCCAAACATGGTACAGATTAGACTTATATTTAATCAACTGCTAGACAATCTATAACATGGTGTTTAAAGTGTCCAATTTTATTACATTTTATACGTATTGAGATGGGATTGCTTTCTATGGCAAGAGTATCATATACAGTAAACTCCGTATATAACGACTCCGGATATAGCGAAATTCCGGATATAAGGAACACATTTTCCCTGCCCGAGTTATGTTTCTTTCTTTATTCTATATGAAAATGATATATGGATATAACAAACTCGAGATATAAGGAACACATTTGAATGGTTCGAAGGAGTTCGTTATAAGCGGAGTATACTTAATTTGTGCCTTAATTCAATGAAAAATCATTGCACAAGATAATGCTGTTAATATGCGGATCTTCTCTTGCTAGAGAAGCTTCCCATTAAAATTTGATAAATTTCAGTTTGGAGTTACTGAGATATAGCGCGGACATGAGAAAGCAAAGGGCAACAACTCCTTGAAAAATCATTTAACTCGAATATGCCGATCATATGCGCCTCTCCTATTGATAATGAAGCAGTCTATGAAATTTCAATGATTTCAAGTAAGGTGTCATGAGAAATAGCCCGGACAAGGATGCACAAAAGCGACATATATACAGTATGTACTCATAATGTAGTGTAAAATATCATTGAACAGAACATGCTTGCAACATGCGAATCTCCTTGCTAGGAAAGCTTCCCATAAAAGGTTGATGAATTCCAGCCAGGGGTCGCTGAGAAATGCTTTTATACTATATGTACATATTATGAAAGGACCATTGTTCAGTGAGAAGAAAATCGAACGGTAACATGCTTGCAATGTGCATAATTATCATTGTTTAGATTGTTTTAAGTCGCGATTGACCGTGGGATACTTGCTCAGACCAAATATGCATATATCTCCTTTTATTTCAAAAGCTTCATATAAAGATTTTTTCATTTCAGCCTGTGGTTGCTGAGAAATAGCGCCGATATTTATCCAGTGTACGAAAGGTAAACAGAATAGTAATAATGGCCAATTTCTTCCTGTACTCATGAACAATATTGCTTGTTTTATTGTATTTGTTTAGCTATTGAAAAGAATTATCATAATAGGTATAGGTAAACATACAAAAAAGATATAATCTTTAAAGATTTTGGTATTTATCGCACACTTCCTTGATAAAGTGGTAAACACGTACCGTATCGATTTTTAAAGTCACATTTTGGACGTCAAATGTTTATGTTTAGATTACTGATATAAAGCTTTAATTTAATTAAACAATTTTCTTACAAATGTAAGACTACATGCAGTCCTGTTGATCATTATCAACTTACTTATTAACTCACCTGAGAACGAAGTGCTCAAGAGTATGGAGCTTTTAAGTGGACACCGGATGTTCAATTAATGTAGCCCTGTTTACGTCTACTTGTTTACATACAACTCAGCATCACTGTCCTGTAGCCAAAACGGTGTAGTCATTCCAAGATGGCGGACACGCAAACATGCTACAGGTAGGTGTCCTTTATTTCTACTGAATTTTAGTATTTTACAACCGTTATTGAGGTGAATTTGGGTCCACACCGACTCAGAATAGAATAAACCTTAGCGCAGATACTGGCATTATGCAAGGCATGCATTTGAAACACCAGCATTTGTACCAAAACTGTTCACCTGATCTCCGTTTAAAAATCCAATCGAGGAGACGACCATAAATTACCATTTAGACACTGATCAGTGCTAAGTATGTCTCTAGAATTGATAGTTAATAATGCAGAAAACCCCTCTTTTACTGTCTGCAAGGCGATTATGACATATCCGTTTATTTTCTTGGAGAAAATTTTGATTATTTAAAACTTGCTGTGAACGGCGCAGTCCTCGTCAACGGTTTAGTCAGAATGAAATATTTGTGAATGGAGTAGTCTTGAAAAGTAAACGGATTAGTCTTGAAAAGTGAACGGTGTGGTCCAAAACATTTCAACTTAAAATAGGGTCGGTAATGCTAAGGAATTGACAGTAAAAGAGGGGTTTTCTGCATTATTAACTATCAATTCTAGGGACATACTTAGCACTGATCAGTGTCTAAACGGTACTTTATGGTCGTCTCCTCGATTGGATTTTCAGGTGAACCGTTTTGGTTTCAAATGCATGTATTGCATAATGCCAGTATCTGTGCTAAGGTTTATTCTATTCTGAGTCGGTGTGGACCCAAATTCGCCTCAATAAAGGCTGTAAAATACTAAAATTCAGTAGAAATAAAGGACACCTACCTGTGGCATGTTTGCGTGTCCGCCATTGTGGAATGACTACACCGTTTCGTCTACATGACAGTGAACATATCGTCTGTCTAAATCATGTTGGCATGATGTCTAGTAATGTTACATGTCGTTCAACTTTTGGACAACAAAAACTGTAACATGTAACTGAAGAACTCGTGTATCAAGCGATGACGACAAACATCATGTCGAGTAACATGTAGGGTTAGGAAACCTTAACCTCTAAGCATGTTGTCTAATCTTTGACCGACATGTCGCAGTAATAGACAGCAAGTTGACATGATTTAGACGACTTGTTCAGTTGTTTTTCAACAAGTAGACGTAAAACAGTGTACATGGACTACATAAGTGGACATTCAGGTGTCCACTTCAAGCTCCCATACAAGAGTGAGCTATTGTGGCCAGCGGCTATTCTGTGTTGTGTGTCAACATTTTGCTTCGAACAACATCTTCTTCTAATCTGCTTGGCAGAAATTGATGAAACTGGTCAGTTATTGTGTGGTCCTTTTTCAAAGACGTTAAAAGAATTTCAATCCATGCAGCAAGTACATATTTGGCATGTAGCATTTTCTAACAGACCTTTACAAAGATTGTCAAAATTGACTCCGCCCTTAGTGTCACTTGATTTTACATTTGGTTCTATAATGACATGTCTTTTGAATTCTGACTTCTGAATTCAAACTTCTGATTTTTGATTTCATACTTATATGATTTTGTGCTGGAAAGAAGCCACCATAAGTATTTTATATTTATTATTTATTAGAGTCCAATCTGCATACATACATACGTACGTAATATCTATTATACATTGTATACTAAAAGATAAAACTTTTCATAAATAGTACTCTAAAAGTGATACACATTTATTATCACAGTTGGTACTGAAAACCATAAATATACAGGGATAAAATTTGCGAAGATGGCATTAATCCTGACTAGTTAAAGCCTAAAAATTGCTCTAAGAGAATTCATATAAACTTTGACAACAGAAAAAAACAGCACAAATGTACATTAATTAAAAAAATATTTTAAGAGAACAGTTATTACCTCAGATCAGATCTGGTGTAACCTGATTAATACCAACCTCCCAAAGAATTTTACAATCATAGCATTTCAAAATGATTAAAACTAATCAAATGTTGTTAAACATATAAAACATTATATAAGATTATTTACACAAATACAATCTGCGAATGTCTAAAATTTTGCAACAGGTTTTGGCAATAGATCTTATTAACATTGGGTTTGTAAATACAAAATGTAGGTATTTCAGCTGTTCATATTCAGACACATTCTTGAAATTGTCATTACCTTTGACTACACAAAACCCGCGACAGTTTTCCACTGACAGACCACAGTAGGGATCCAGGCCATCTCCCCTGCAAGAGCCAAATTAAGAGTATATCTCCCTACTCCCAAACAGGACCGCATGGCTCTATTTTGAACAGCATCAATGCAGGAAAATCACCTGTACCCCCAAATGGCTGAACCATAACTGATAACCGGCCACACTACAGCATCGTGGAGCCTTGTGAACACGTCATATGGAACCCCACCCGTCAATTTGTATTTTGCAATGCCCAGACCAAGTGCACGGCTTCCACTTTGTGCCAGAGCTTTAACCATAACATTTAAATCCAGATGCTCATGCATTACTAAACCAAGGGAAGTATATCTATCTACTATTTTAAGTGTGTCATTACCACACATAAAAACCTGATCTGTTCTTGGACAACTAGGTGGTCTAAAATGTATAATATTACTTTTAGAGTTATTAATGTTCATATCATTTATATTGCACCAATCATGTAATGCATTCAACAGCTTTTGTAGATCAGTAGCAATTTCTGCTAATAATGCAATGTCATCTGCATATAGTAAGATGCATAAAAGTTCGTCACCAATTTCACACCTATGTCTAAAGAGTTAAGAAATACAGCAAGATCATTGATATACAAATTTAGTAATATAGGTGACAAAATACACCCTTGTCTTAAGCCTGATTTAACATCAAACCATTCAGTAGAAAAACAATTTACTCTGACTGAAGCAGAAACTGTGAAATATAGTGATTTTATAGCATTATTTACTATTTTTCCATTTATACCGGTATTACATAATCTATTCTATAATTTACTTCTATTTATAAAATCGTATGCCTAACGAAAAGCTATAAAGGCTGCAAAAGTTGATTGTTTCAATTTTTTCCTAGTATCTATTACATTACACAAAGATGAAATTTGGTCTATGGTACTACGCTTTTTCCTAAATCCATTTTGTTCATGCACCAAAATTCCATTGCGTTCTACCCAATTACTTAATCATTGATACAGAACAATATAATTTATACATTGCTGATGCAAGAGCTATTCCTCTATAAGACATGGGATCTCTAGGATCAGAAGCTGAAGATTTTGGAATAGGGTTTACAATACCTTTGCCCCAAATTGTTGGCACAGTACCCTTATTAAAACAAGTATTAAGAAGTACATGTAAAAACAAAATAGCAGTATCATTTTTTAAAACTTCACTTGGGATACCATCTATACCAATTGCTTTTCCACGTTTTACTTTATCTACAGCCTTCTTAACTTCAAGAATAGAAATACTTTCATTGTAAACATCAACATGTACATTATTATTATGACTACGTTCATTGTCAAAGTGGACTACATCATTAGTATCAGAATTATTATACAATACTCTAAAATAATTTTCCCACTTACGTCAAACATCCTGTGAAATTGTAGAAATTGAACCATCTTCAAGAACAACTTCCATCGGAATCTTATTGGACTTGTTGTAACAAACACCAATTTTACCAATGGACTTCCAAAATTTGATATTATCAACATTGCATTCCGACAAATGTTCATTTTGCATATTATACAAGTAAAAACGTTTAGATTTCTGTACTTCTCTATCAAAAATCTTGCGAGCTTGTACATAATCAAATTTGCATTTATTTTTGCTAGAAACACTTTTACAACTAAGCCATATTTTTTCTTTTATACAAACATCTGACCATAAATCAGTCAATTGTTGAGACCACCAGGTCTTGTCGGGTTTACGCCTCTTATTTTTAACTCCAAAAGAATCTTATCATACATATTCATTTCAATAAGTTCACACCAATTCTTGTACACATTGTCAGTATTTTCCTGACTTGATACACTTAATTCCAATGTATTTATCAAATCATTTAAAAAACCTAGTGGTACATTGCTAACATCAAATTTGTCAAAGGACCACTGTTTGTAAGATAAGTGACGGCCAAAAGCAACACCGATACTAAACTACATAAATTAAGTTTACCTAACTATTTAATGGAGTTATGTCTTTTTGTTTAAAAATTGTTCACACTACTCCTCTTGACTTACTGCACTCATTTGTTATAATTTCTGCGCGTTGATTAGTAAATATACTATCCAACTTTTCCTTGACTCTAAATAAGGTCATTCAATCTTTGCAAAAGCATTAAAATGAGTTTGCATCGCTCTATATATTTTAAATATGAGAATTCATCAAACTATATGTTTGAAATCCAGACAACTCCTTCGGCACTTTTATCTATAGGACCAAGTGATGGCGAATGCAATGAAGCATTTCTATGTTAGGAACTGTCAACAAAGTACATGTATATATTAATGAATTATGATCAATGATGTAAAACGATTCCCTTCAAAATACTTAATACTGTTGAAACTATAAAAATATAATCATGCCAGTATACATCTTGCGTAATATGAACGAGTAAAATATCTAACTAACCTGAAACAACAATATCCAAGATATATGTATCTAATTACTAAGTAAAAAAACAACAATGTACTATTTTATCTATAGGAAAAGGTGATGGTGAATGCAATCAAAAATATAAGTGTAGTATAGTAACAGGTCAAAGGTTAGTAAGAGATTAGTGCTTGTAACGGGACATGGTTGTAGACTTTTAAACAGGTATAAGGTACTATACTATAAATAAAATGTTACGGAGCAGGTTGTATTGAATTGTGTCCCTTTGCACAGTAGTGTTTTACACCAAATTTGATAGTAGTGAAATAAAATCAACATGCCTCAACACCCTGAAGGAGCGCCGAGATTTACAGTAGCTTGGTAACTGAAATGTTTCATACATAGTTTACTGTGAAAGCTGGAACAAATACTTTCTGCGTAATGCATTGTTAATGTAGAAAGTAATACATGTAATTAACATATCATTAAAGCTTCTTGTGCTTTCACGAAACCAGTCTTTCGTCGACGTTGCAATAACTTAGAACAAACACTGAATATCCAGCTTACAAACGTTTTTTCTCTAACAACTATTTTGCGTGTGGCTACTTTATTTCGACTTAAAGATTATAATAGTCATCTCAGAAATAAATCCTAAGAAAGAAAAGAATTTTGATACAAATTGTTTTGCATAAGTTGGACATTTGAGTTTGCATATTCGTTGCGACTGACATGTGCGTCTTCAGCCTTGTTGAAACAATTGACTCTATCTGGATCTTCGTAGACTACAGTTTCTGGTCTCACCCTGTCTGCCTTATTCACAGAAAATGTAGCATCCTTTTCAAGTAACACTGATTGTCTTAATTTCGCAATTTTCTTTCGTTGTTTTCTTGGCATGACGCAACATAAAATGATAGACACAATTAATATAATCAAAAGAAGGGCCACCATTAAGGAAATTAGCAATATCACCAGATGTGCGCTACAAAGTCCCTGCACGTAATTCAAAACATCGCTGTCATTTGGCTCGCTACCTTTGTCGTCAGCTCTTTTGGGTTTACAGTCGATCATAATTTGTTCAGGCATCCCATCGAATGTCGTAATATGAAACACAAACGCAACACCTGTGTCATGTATTCCCGTTTGTTTCAAATCGATGGTCACGTCACTCGAATTTTGTGCTACGATCATGTTGCCTTTCTCGAATAAAGATACCTGTAATTTTTCTAAACTTTCGACAGTATAAATCGTTCCATGCATTGTGTAATTTATCGTTAATGGAAATATTGAATCTTTTGTAAGTTGTTTCACAATCAGTACTTTCAGAATGACATTTAGATCAGTTCGAGCACTTATATCACACTTACATCCAGTGTGTGTGGATGAATTTGGGAATCCGGCACTTGCAACGTCCACACTTTTTAAATATTCAGTACTATTTCCATTTTCACAAGTGTGCAAATTAGATTTTGCACTGCTGATTGCGAACATAAACGTTGTATATATACAAATCAGGCAGAACTTTACAAAGCAAAGCATTTTTAAAACAGGTATCACGAGAAATTACAGTACAAATTAGAAAATAATAATTAGTGAATGTTCGCAGTTAAATATCACTAAATTTCCTGGCCTATCCTAGCAATAACTGATACATGCTGTATAACAAAACCTCTTCACTTAATTTCCGTAAGTATATCTTTCCTGTTGACCGTCCGGTTTAAACGCCCGTGATATATCCACTTGTATACATATACGAGGGGTGTTCCAGTGCTTACTTTACCTAATTACTTTTTATACCCCCGAAGGGTGTTCATATTAAAATCGCACCGTCCGTCTGTCCGTCCGTCTGTGCGTCCCCACTAACAAATTCGTGTACGGACTGTAACTCTGTCATGCATTGAAGGATTCTAAAATAACTTGGCACACATGTCTAGCACATCAAGACGACGTGTCGCGTGCAAGACCCACATCCCTACCTCAAAGGTCAAGGTCACACTTGGATATGAAGGTTATGGAATCCTCTTTATATGCACACATTCATGTACGGACTGTAACTTTGTCATGCATCGAATAATTTTAAAATAACTTGGCACAAATGTTTTGCACATCAAGACGACGTGTCGCGTGCAAGATCCACGTCCCTAGCTCAAAAGTCAAGGTCATATCTGCATTGTTTTAAATAACTTTCAAGTGTTGGGGTACGGGGCACTTAGTTTTAAAAAAAACATGTTATCCCTAATTATTAGGTAATGGATTCCTAAATATATGCAAATATGCACACATTCGTGTCCGGACTGTAACTTTGTCATGCATTGAAGGATTTAAAATTAACATGGCACAAATGTGGCGTGCAAAAGTCAAGGTCATACCTGCATTGTTTTAAATAACTTTCAAGTGTTGGGGTACAGGGCACTTAGTTTTTAAAAAAAAAATGTTATCCCTAATTATTAGGTAATGGATTCCTAAATATATGCATATATGCACACATTCGTGTCCGGACTGTAACTTTGTCATGCATTGAAGGATTTAAAATTAACATGGCACAAATGTGGCGTGCAAAAGTCAAGGTCATATCTGCATTGTTTTAAATAACTTTCAAGTGTTGGGGTACGGGGCACTTAGTTTTTAAAAAAAACATGTTATCCCTAATTATTATGTAATGGATTCCTAAATATATGCATATATGCACACATTCGTGTCCGGACTGTAACTTTGTCATGCATTGAAGGATTTAAAAATAACTAGGCACAAATGTTTAGCACATCAAGACGACGTGTCGCGTGCAAGACCCACGTCCCTAGCTCAAAAGTCAAGGGCATACCTGCATTGTTTTAAATCACTTTCAAGTGTTAGGGTACGGGGCACTTAGTTTTTTTAAAAAATGTTATCCCTAATTATTATGTAATGGATTCCTAAATATATGCATATATGCACACATTCGTGTCCGGACTGTAACTTTGTCATGCACTGAAGGATTTAAAATAATTTGGCAAAAATGTCTAGCACATCAAGACGACGTGTCGCGTGCAAGACCAACATCCCTACCACAAAAGTCCCTAAGACTCTTGTCCCTAGCTCAAAGGTCAAGGTCACACTTAGAGTTTGAAGGTAATGGATTCCTCTATATATGCATATATGCACACATTCGTGTCCGGACTGTAACTTTGTCTTGCATTGAAGGATTTAAAATTAACATGGCACAAATGTCTATCACATCAAGACGACGTGTCGCGTACAAGACCCACATCCCTACCTTAAAGGTCAAGTTCATACTTAGAGTTTGATGGTAATGGATTCCTCTATATATGCCTATATGCACACATTCGTGTCTGGACTGTAACTTTGTCATGCATTGAAGGATTTAAAAATAACTTGGCACAAATGTCTAGCACATCAAGACGACGTGTCGCGTGCAAGACTCTTGTCCCTAGCTCAAAGGTCAAGGTCACACTTAGAGTTTGAAGGTAATGGGTTCCTCTATACATGCATATATGCACACATTTATGTCCGGACTGTAACTTTGTCATGCACTGAAGGATTTTAAATAATTTGGCAAAAATGTCTAGCACATCAAGACGACGTGTCGCGTGCAAGACCAACATCCCTACCACAAAGGTCAAGGTCACACCTAGAGTTTATAGGTAATGGAATCCTGTATATATGCATACATTTGTGTCCGGACTATAACTTTATCATGCTTTGAAGGATTTAAAAATATCTTGGCACAAATGTCTAGCACATCAAGCGGATGTGTCGCGTGCAAGACCAAATACCTCAAAGGTCAAGGTCACACTTAGTGTTTAAAGTTATGGAATACTGTATGCATGGTTACTCTGCCATGCATGGAAGGATTTTAAAATTACATATCACATTTATTTAGCACATGGAGAGGACACAGACTGTGAGGCACCTCTTTCGGGGGCATTCGTCACTTGTGAGGGACAGCTCTTGTTTTACTTGACTTTATTTTACTTATTTTACGATAAAGGCAATTCTTCTATAATACTTTAACAAGGTCATCCCTTTGCATTACTTAATTCTTTCTCTCCATCGTCAACATCCCATACTCTGTCTAGTCTACTTATATCAAGGTACACTCTGACATCATGATAAAATGTGAAATAATTTATTTTTGTGACAGTAAACCAGCAAACAACTGATTTGCATCATAGATAAACTACTAACTTGTTTTGTTTTGTTTTTCAGTAAAGTGCTGCTGCGAAAGCAACTTTGCGAAAGGTCACCTGAAAATTCTAAAGCTGACATGCAGGAGCAGGACAGAGTAGGGAAGATAAAGTGTTTGGTGGTTAAAGAGAAGAATGCATCAACAATTAAAGGGATAAGACTATATCATATTTAACAATCACTTCTAACGGGGCTTTTCCAACACTTGTTTGATTAACTGGGCTCGAATTTCCAATGATGGGCAATTACTTCGAAGATATGTTTGAAGCTTAGCGTCAGTATTCTGAAAGAGAATGCTTCTCTTATCCAACTTAGCGTCATTATTCTGAAAGAGAATGCTTCTCTTATCCCACTTAGCGTCAGTATTCTGAAAGAGAATGCTTCTCTTATCCCACTTAGCGTCAGTATTCTGAAAGAGAATATCCGCCAAAACTCTATGTATCTATATGGCATGCTTATTCATACAAATTGCAGGCTCATTTGTCTTAAATTTCAAGGATTGTTTTTAATTTAATGATATTGTAAAATAAATATACTGATAGGATAGTGATAGAACCATTCACTATTCACTCTTAAACAATGTTGACATATTCATTTCTTTTGTATTCATGTCGGTTTTTCAAGAGTTTCCAGGAAGCCTTTTTATTTTTTGCAATATCATTTATTTCATTCAAATATTTCTAACATGTACATCTATTTAAAAAGTAAAGTTATGAATGTTTTTGGTACAAATAAAGGTCACTTCCACCGGTAAGACATTTTACGGTAAAATAAGAGCTACTTGTCAATGTGGTCCTGGAAGTAATGGTGTGTTATTTCCGAAAGAATATATAGTTATTGTTACTCTACCAAATTTGTACCAAATTATTGAATAATAAATAAAATACATGCATTTTCTTATCTGTCGCGTGATGTCAGTTTTATAAATAATTCCAGAATTGGGGTAGGGTTATTAAAATTCCTATAACTTGGTTATTTCACGGTTATTTTTTTTTTAATTTGTTTTTGAATCCGGCAGTGATACATATTAAGAAAAGATTAAGCCTATCATGGTTTGAATTGGTGCCAATTAGGGTCCCACTACCTTAACTATAACATTCGAACTACATGCCTTGATAAATTACGTAGAAAAACACAACTACTTGTTATGCCATTATCTAGCTATATACGATAGGATGTATTTTGTTTAATAATTCATTTTATGATTGCTTTGTCGCAATCTTTTACTTTCTTTTTTGATTGTTTATAAGACCCTGGGACTTCTCCCTGAGTGAACTTGCCAAGACTTCTGGCAGGCGCAGGTTGAAGAGAGACAGATGCAGATACAAGGGAATTCGGGTACCAGACCCTAGCTCTTTTTACAAATAGGCACCTTGGTTCTTTTCTACGTGCCCGGTGTATACCACCGATACACGTGAGACTATATCTGGGTTTCTAACAAGTTCATCTCTAGATGGGTGGTAAACACTGAAAAGCGTTTCTGAAATTTCCAGTGCCCCGGCAGGGATTCGGACCGGGGACTTCCGCATTGGTAGTCCAGAGCGATAACAACTCGACCACCGCACTACCCTCTATTTCACAATCACGGTGTCACGAAAGAGTTATAATTTCAGAGGAGCTGACAGGAACTGTAACTTCTTGCACCCCACTGACTATATATTGAAGTTGAACGAATTCCAAAAGACGATATGTAGAGCCAATATGCCAAGCTAACAGAGTGGACCAGGTGCCGAGCAGGCGACCATCAAAATGGGATGGAACTTAAGGTCATGAAACAAACTTCATTTTAGCAGGAGCAAAAGAAGTAAACAGCAGCTTAAACGTCAATGCAATAAATGTTGGGAATGATATAATGTGACAATGGACACTTGAAGCCAATATGGATTGAGCTTTTCCATAATAGTCTACAGAAATTCTCGAACGTATTCCCGTAGCGGACTTAAATCCATTCAACATTGACTCGAATGAACACAACACGATCAAAGCATTTTGATGTGTGATTACTTTTACAATAATGAGGCGTGGTCATGCGATTATCGAAGTAATAGTACCAAATACTGAAATTCCCAAAACAAAAGGAATGACCTTCATTGTATGCAATTAGTGTTTTCGTGTTTGAGTCGTCGAAATTGGTGATTCCAGAGATTTACTAAACGTAATAAATGCAACACCATGACCATATCAACATTAATATCAAACCGAGTCATGTCAGAAACCTTGATTACTCTAATTTCATACTAAAACTTGCAAGAGTATATATAAACATTTCTCAGAAGCCCATTAACAAAAATCATAAATGACATTTTACATTAAATCAATGTCAGGTCCACTGGGTATCCCCCCGTTACCGGGTCCTTCGCCAGATAGCTCAACCCAAATTACTTCTGCACACGAAGAAGTCATTTTTCTTCTGGCAGTTAAATTAAAAGTCATGCCTATTTAAAGCATGACTTTTAATTTAACTGTCAGAAGAAAAATGACTTCTACTTGTGCAGAAGTAAATTGGGTTGAGCAATCTGGCGAAGGATCCGGTAGTTTGGTAGTCACGATTTTGTTATTCGAAATTAAAGGTGAACATCTTTAACTGACTTTCAAACAAAAACAAAGTTCTTCCTTTGGGATTAAAGCGAGTATGTAATTATCACACCTTGGCACATATAACGCGCCGACCGCGTGTCGTTTTTCACAAGTTGAGTGTGTCAGCAATTATTGGTTTGATTGGAATGCATTTCGAATAATGGGTGTGAAATTCCTTACAATCATTGTCAATCGGACTGAAAAAACACTTCGAATAACACCAGGTATTCGTAAAATCCATTTCGAATAACTCGTTTATTTTTATATACATTTATACATAAAACATTTCGGAACCGAATATTGTCTTCGGATTACACCAGGTATACGAATAATAGGTTGTTGAACAATCGGGGTCGAACTGTACATGATTGTATATTCTAGTATATTCTTTCTCTTATTTCATTTTTTCTTCGCTTATTTACTCCGAAGTCCAAATGTTAAGAATCATTACAAATTCCTATATATATAGGGAGACAAGGAATTCTTGTCCGTACTTTGGCAATTTATGTTAAAAATGCCTACGGAGACCAGATATTACGTCCTATAAAATGTGCTTTTACTGGAACTATCAACAATTCAATTACACTTTTACGTTGTTCTGTCGTGTCAAATTGGTGGGTCTTTCATATTTGCGAGGAGAAAATACCTTGTATTCAGTCCGAAAATGTAACTACATTAAATTTTGTATGTTATTCATAGCATTTTAGCACATAATGCGTTAGAATATTGCAAACCGTTTCGAAATTTTCACATTGCGTTTTTTAATGGTTGTACATTGAAAACTGACAAACACTTTTGGTATAAGGGAAGTAAATCTAAATTATCACTCACACACACGATAACTTCAGAAGGCTTTATAGGCTCCCTTCCTGACGAATCTGGTTAAAACCTTAAGTTATCCACGTTTTGGGTAAAATGCCTCTCGAATGTGGTAGCCAAGGATAAAACCTACATTAGTGTACGTAGTTCGTGTTTATTTTGTGCTTTGGTGCATGTTATTGTATTTTGTATATAGGATGTTTACTATCTGTTTCACTTGATGAAAGAGGTCCCTTTATACTCAGAAATCATTTCGACTCACGGGCCTTATTTTGTTGGTGGAGCCCCAAATTTAACATTTGGTCACCCAGTTTAAAAGAACGTGTTAAATTAAAACTGAAAAACTAAATACCCAAATGTCGAAAGATATGGACCTTATTGTAAGAGAGAACAAGAGTTTAAAAGTTTGTTTTCTAATGTGATAGTGACATCGTGGAAATTTTCATTCCAGGAACCTTGTGAAAAGACCACTAGCCAAAACTACGAACCCTATAACTTAGCTCTTGTAGTTGTTGACAAGAATATTTCCACATATTTCCTATTTGCAGTTACGTTTTTCAGTCCTGTGGAACTATTTGTTAAAGTAGTAACGTCTAATGCCATAATGTTCCTGGCGTTCCAGTCCCCGACGCTAAAAAAAGTTTCCTTGTAGAAGACACAAAAACCATGCCTCCTGAATTTGGCCATCAGGATTTACACACGTATAAAGAATTATTGTTTACTATGCAGAACCCTGTAGTAAATGTACTGACCGCCCAGTTTATGTATGAATGTATGTATTTTAGAGTTTTAGTACCGGATAATCCATATGACCAACGCCCCCAGAAGAGTTTAGTTATTTTAGGTTTTGGGGGATAGTGAAAGATACAAAACGTGTCCAGTTCCAGAGACATCCGTGGTTTTTTAACATGCCAAATACATGGGACCATTAGATATGTTAGTGGAGGAGCGGGGTATCGAACCTGCAAGCCCAGTGCGTTACCACTAGACCACTGGTCCGCCCAATTCATCATGATGAAAAGGGACTTTATACACCTCTCTTACAATGTTTACAATGCTAACAGTAAGGATGCAGATCCATAAGCGGGTCAAGATAAACACTCAAAACAAAAAAAGAAAAATGAGACAGAAAGGAATCTTTGGTCCTTGTTTAACTGGTTCATACCTCTTTAATTGGTCTTTATCAAGCAAGTATTGACCTTTATGTATCAGGCGATTTGTTTGAACCATGTATAACAAATCTCGATCGTCTGAGGTAGATATATATTTCAATGTTTGTTTGATCCAAGCATGCTGTGACCTTGATCATTGATATATGTTATCAACAATAATCATATGGCGTTAACGTGGTATGCATAATAGTCACAAGAAAAAAGATCACGTATTTCAAGACAACGCACCAAAGGGCATCTGAAAAGTGTAATAAATATGCAATGGAGTAGAACATTGAATTTGAGCTCTCCTATATCTACCTTATTCAATCCAGTCAGGTTTGCAAGACATAGCCCGTATGTATATTGCCTGTCCTTTCTTAGACAGGAGAGCTATGATGGTCCTACATGTTTATCGCCAGCCTTAAACAATAATGCATATCTACAATACTGATCAGAGCACGGCACAAAGTAAGATCAAAATTGGTCTCAGTTCGAACAGAATGAAACTTGGCCAGTCCCCTTTTTCATTGCATCAAAAAATGTATGTGTGTCAGTATTTCGTAGTTAGACCACTCTCTTAAGAAATTAAGGTAATACGTTTGGCGACATCTTAGTATTTTAGACGACTTGTACATGTACCTAAGAAAAAGTTCTCTGAAGTGTGATGAAAAGATGTCGCTTAAAGATTTTGATATTTAGCTCTTTAAATGAAAGGTATCTAGCAATTACTGCCATTTTGTTATCTTTTTCTATTTCTGGTAGCTATTACGAGTACAGATACAAAATTAATTGAGGAAGTTTTCAAGCGCTCATTCCTATGAACAATATCTAAAATTGGGTGAAAATGGCTGAGCGCAGAAGTATAGGATGGCAGTTAAATGATTTTCTACTTTTTGCTCCAGTAGTCACTATATGCAGCACAGCAATTTCAGGAGACAGCAATATAAAAACAGTATAAAAATATCGTAGGTGTTAAAATGAAATTGTATTTTGACAAGATTACATAAAACAGTACTGCTACAATATACTTGTATATCCATTTTATCAACGGATCAACATTTTAAAGCTTTTTTCGTTGTGCTTACGTCCATCAGTGTTGCATGCACACAACTTGTGGAAAGAAATTTAGGCAATTGATATTTAAACTTGAATAGAAAAGTAACCGAAATGGTATGTGCAATTGTGTATCGTTTATTTCATGGACAAGGGCCGACTTCCGAGGGTGCTTTAAACGAAACACCATACAACACAGTATTCAATTATATACCGTATGCAAAGAATGCACTTTTTCAGAACGTCTATTTAATACCAATGATTTGTTTAAATTTAAACTGTAAATAGATTTAATGAGTACTGATTTTAAAACACCCATGCGTGCATCCAAGGAGACAAGCAGCAACTCGACTGGTGTCTTCTCCTTGGATGCCGTCTGATTGGATGTTTTCTAACTGCATCGAAATATTACAATGTACTTTGTTTTGAAATGATCTCATACACAACCAAAATATTCGACATAGGCGATTTTATGAAGCCTCCTGTATGAAATAAGGCTTGACATCTTGTTTTAGAACAGTAGCTGAGCAATGTGTTGGGTTATGACATATAATAGACCATTGAGTTTACCTGCAGGTGTGGGTATATGGACCCTGGTGTTAACCTTTCTTTCTATCTTTCAGTACTTGCTTTTCTTTTGTTCAGTTAAGACAGCAAGGGGTGCTCCAATCTGTCCATTTCAGACAATTTTCTGACACTATGCCTTTTATCGGGGATAAATCGTACCTTTATTTTGACCGACCATATCAATGGTTCTGAATAACAAGACATGAGATACTATTGTAAACAATTTGCTTGCTTATTTTCATCACACATGTGGAACATCACAGTTTTTTCTATGAATTATATAACGACTACAAGAATAGAACTATGCACTATGTTAGAAAGGTTGTTTCTATAGTTATACATAGAAAATCAACATATTTCAGGAATGTTAAATAAAAATAAACTCGTAAGTATAAACTGGAAAAAGAAAAACTAATCAGGATCGCCATACACACAATTGTTATCGCTAAACGTCTGGTCACTTGTCTCATTCAAATTGACATGTACTATATGTTTAAAACTCAAAGTCTTTTGCTAAAACTAAAAGCTGCTTCTTGGGACGCAAAACTTCGCTTAGAATGAAAGCTGTCGTCTGTTTCTGATGAACCAGTCCCAAAAAGCTGCTCCTTCGAAAAATTCTCGTCTGGCGAAAACAACTGCTTAGCATCTGTTTGTTTAACCACATTATCACTTTTTCTATTCATAAAAAGATGTAATTTTGGTTTATGTTTACTGTCTGTCATTATATTTTCGTATTTCTATGAGTTTGCATCTGACTCAGTAACATTTATGTGTTCATGAAAGTTTCGTTCTCTTACGTTTCTGAAGAATTTCTGCCATTCACGCTACAAAGGATGTCTTTGGAAACAACTGTCGTGCTTTTGTTGTCTTCCGAAATCGAAATATTCATAGCTAAGTTTGAGCTGTCACTTTGCAACCTTTTACATGATTTTTATCTTACCTTTGTTTCGTTGTAGCACTTTTCTTCGACTTAAGATCGCTAGTCATGAGTTTCCTCTCAATCTCCTTTACTCTGTTGTCCGTTCCTAGTTGGACAATTTTACAGTTCACGATGTTGACAATTTCCTTGATCACTTTTCTCCGCACAGGTACGTCCTCGTCGCTATCACTGTCACTGGTAAAATCGGATTCCTCAGAATCGTTCTAAGAATCTACAATATTGTCGATTGTAACATTATAGAAACATAATGGCTGAGAAATAACAAAAAAAAAACTGTTATTGCTTAAGAAACATTGAAAAACAAATAAATATACTAAAATGTGTGTAAAAACTAATTGCAAGTAGAGATTCAACTATTCAAATGTATATTTAATTTGATGCCAAAGGGTTAAAATAATTCATTGAAATAGTCTCAAAATGTACTGTACTAAAATCATCTAAGATTTTTACTGTTAGCTCACTCAAAATTATTACCATTTCTAAAGTTTGCTCCTCTAAATCGGTCTTTCTAGGTAGGTTTGGAAGAAGCTATTCATAGCGACTCATAGGACCTTTATGTGAAGTGTCCACCTCTACGTCATCATGTGTCGAAAGATTAGACTTCTCAGTTGCATTGGAAACAACGCTGATTTGTGACGATGGTTGTGTGTTGTTTGTAGCTTCTGCTACTACATGGGAGTGCATCTCGGCTAAAATGTTGATCCCCGTACGGATTATATTGACCTGGGTGAACATTTGGGAAATGAACGGGCGGTTCTGGTTCATGTCTCGATTTGAAAATTGGGTTACCGCCATGTGCATTTATGCTGCCGCCAAGAGTTGTATTCGGTGAACGAAGGAACCCAGCATTATGACGTGGAGTTCTTTGCGCATCGGGCAGTAAACTCGTGTTACCATGGCTAATCCCTCAGCCGAGGCAAGGCTTTTGTGCCTTAATTCAATGAAAAATCATTGCACAAGAAAATACTGTTAATATGCGGATCTTCTCTTGCTAGAGAAGCTTCCCGTTAAAATTTGATAAATTCAATTTGAAGTTACTGAGATATAGCGCGGACATGAGTAAGCAAAGGGCATCAACTCCTTGAAAAATAATTTAACTGGAATATGCCGATCTAATGCGCCGTTCCTATTGATAATGAAGCAGTCTATGAAATTTCAATGATTTCAAGTAAGTTGTCATGAAAAATAGCCCGGACAAGGATGCACAAAAGCGACATATATGCAATATGTACTCATAATGTAGTGTAAAATATCATTGAACAGAACATGCTTGCAACACGCGCATCTCCTTGCTAGGAAAGCTTCCCATAAAAAGTTGATGAATTCCAGCCAGGGGTTGCTGAGAAATGCTTTTATACTAT
This sequence comes from Saxidomus purpurata, assembly GCA_022818135.1. Classification (NCBI taxonomy): domain Eukaryota; kingdom Metazoa; phylum Mollusca; class Bivalvia; order Venerida; family Veneridae; genus Saxidomus; species Saxidomus purpurata. The sequence goes on from JAFMSR010000011.1 coordinate 40,836,798, forward strand.
ATGTACATATTATGAAAGGACCATTGTTCAGTGAGAAGAAAATCGAACGGTAACATGCTTGCAATGTGCATATCGTTATTTAGATTGTTTTAAGTCTCGATTGACCATGAGATACTTGCTAAGACCAAATATGCATATCTCCTATTATTTCGAAAGCTTCATATAAAGATATTTTCATTTCAGCCTGTGGTTGCTGAGAAATAGCACTGACACGCACGTATATGAAAGTAATCAAAGGGCAATGACTCCTTGAAATCATTGAAGTGGAAAGTGTTGACGATATTTATCCAGTTTGGTAAGCAAAAACCTTGTAAAAAAATTGAAAAAAGGTAAACGGAATAGTAATAATGGCCAATTTCTTCCTGTACTCATGAACAATATGACTTGTTTAATTGTATTTGTTTAGATATTGAAAAGAATGGTCATAATAGGTATAACTATACATACAAAAACGATATAATCTTTGAAGATTTTGGTATTTATCGCACACTTCCTTGATAAAGTGGTAAACACGTACCGTATCGATTTTTAAAGTCACATTTTGGACGTCAAATGTTTATGTTTAGATAGCTTTACATTAGTAAACAATATGCGGACTGGACACACACAGACAAAAAGTAGTTCTCATTTTAAATTTTATTTATGTCAGAATAATGTGCAAAAACGAAGAAATATATCATGTAACATTGTTAATTGTAGTACCGCAGGTAAATTTGATGGATTCTGATTGATCAAGAAGAGACCGTTTACACCAAGTGGAGCCTCATCATTTTACCTTTTCTGAGTGATTGTGTAAACTTTGTTTACGTTCAAAACAAAATGGCCGCCGTGCAACCGTTTCGATTTTCTCAACCACGTTTGTAAGCACTGCACACGTTTTTCTCAAAAATAATTCAAATTCGAAGACCTTAAAACTTACAGTGATGCTATTATTTACTTTTGTTTCTTCCCAGACAAAACGAACATAAGATCTCATTCCAGTATATCAAGTTCCTTTTCCATGAATGATTGAATCCAAGTTTTTTGTTAATGAAAACACTGTCACTGACACTAATAAGTACTCTTCAAATTAATAGTTTTCCTTTCTGCAACTAACTGCTGCTGACAGGACATTCATGTACAAATTCAGCCTCTGGAATGACGAAATAAAATACCGCCAGATCAGAGGAAAATCTGAACACAAAAGTCCTTCTCTAATAAAATGCTGCTTATCCTTATTTGTGTCACATGAATTAGCCGAAGTAATAAATTGAAACTTGGAAATCTTTCAAATCAATACACTTGGTACAAATAATGGCTACCAAAACATTACTGCCTCGGTGGCGTAGACTTGAACTGATGACGTAATAAATACGAAATGGGACCAGTTTAACGGAAAGTTTTTAGAATGTGACTGCAAATATTACAAAATTCCATACTAGAGTAGAGCTTTACTTTTGGGTGGAGAACAAGCCACACGATTATTTTTCTTTCAATAAAATAGTCCGGCAATCACACACAAGTCACGTGGTCAACTGCCAAATATTAAAAAATTTATCCGGCACCCTGTTATCGGGTCGATAATGCTGCAAGTGACACGAAAAAACAATTTTCTTAGAAATGTAAGACTACATGCAGTATTGTTGATCATTATCAACTTACTTATTAACTCACCTGAGAACTGCTCAAGAGTATTGAGCTTTTAAGTGGACACCGAAATGTTCAATTAATGTAGCCCTGTTTACGTATACTTGTTTACATACAACTAAACATATTGTCTAAATGTCGACATGATGTCTGGTAATGTTACATGTCGTTCAACTTTTGGACAACGAAACACTGTAACATGTAATTGGAGAACATGTGTATCAAGCGATGACAACGAACATTATGTCGAGTAACACGTAGAGTTAGGGAACCCTAACCTCCAAGCATGTTGTCTAATCTTTGACCGACATGTCGCAGTAATAGACAGCAAGTGGACATGATTAAGACGACTTTCTCACTTGTTTTCAACAGGTTGACGTAAAATAATTGTATATGGACTACAAGCGAGCTATTGTGGCCAGCGGCTATTCTGTGGCGTGTGTCAACATTTTGCTTCGAACGACATCTTCTTCTAATCTTCTTGACATTAATTGATGAAACTTGTCTGTCAGTAATGTCCCTTGTGTGGTCCTCTTTCAAAGACGTTAAACGAATTTCAATCGATGAAGCAAGTACATATTTGGCATGTAGCATTTTCTAACAGACCTTTACAAAGATTGTCAAAATTGACCCCGCCCTTAGTATCACTTGATATTACATTTGGTTCTATAATGACATTTCTTTTGAATTCCGACTTCTGAATTCTAACTTCTGACTTTTGATTTCATACTTATACGATTTCGCGCGGAAAGAAGCCACCATAAGTATTTTATATCTATTATTTATTAGAGTCAAATCTGCATACATACATCCATCCATCCATCCATCCATCCATTGCATTTCTTATACAAAGACACATAAAACTCTTGTACGCAGCCGGTTTTTTCAGACTTATAAATGACTATTACATATATGTATTAACAATATCTATTATATACTAAAATGAAACTTTTCATAAATAGTACTCTAAAAGTAATCGAATTTATTATCACAGTTGGAACTGAAAACCATAAATATACAAGGATAAAATTTGCGAAGCTGGCATTAATCCTGACTAGTTTAAGCCTAACATCTGCTCTAAGAGAATTCATTAAAATATTTTAAGAGAACAATTTTTACCTCAGATCTGGTGTAACCTGATTAATACCAACCTCCCAAAGAACTTTACCATCATAGCATTTCAAAATGATAAAAACTAATCAAATGTTGTTAAACATCTAAACATTATATAAGATTATTTACACAAATATAGTTTGTGACGGTCTTAAATTTTGCTGCAGGTTTTGGCAATAGATCTGATTAACATAGGGTTTGTAAATAGGTATTTCAGCTGTTCATATTCAGACAAATCCTTGAAATTTCCATTGCCTTCAACTACACAACTGAAAAGAGACTCACTAAATCATACATGGGACATTTCAAAATAACATGGTTCTCATTTTCAACATTTGGACAGAATGGGCAAACTCTATTTTCAACCTGTACATTTTCATATCTACCTGTCTTTATGAGTATTGGTGCAACACCGCACCGAAATTTACATAAGGCTGAGATATGTTTTCTCGGCAAAATAATTTTACAATATCCCTCAACAATAAATTCTGATTTAAATGTACAATATGTCCTCAATTTATTGTTGCCTTTACTCCTTTCACTAGTATTTCTAATAATACCGCTAAACAAATCATGAACATATTTTTCCATAATAAATTTCTCAATTTTACCAACAACATATGACTTAGACAAATAACTCTGTATATGTTATTATCAACATTACATTCCGACAAAAGTTCATTTTGCATATTATACAAATAAAAACGTTTAGATTTCTGTAAAAATCTTGCGAGCTTGTACATTATCAAATTTGCATTTCTTTTTGCTAAAAACACTTGTACAACTAAGCCATATGTTTTCTTTTACACAAATATCTGACCATAAATAAGTCAACTGTTGAGACCACCAGGGCGCGCCTCTTATACTTAACTACAAAATCAACAGTTTTAAAAGGAATTTTAACATACATATTCATTTCAATAAGTTCACACTAATTCTTGTACACATTGTCAATATTTGCCTGACTTGATACATTAAATTCCAATGTATTTATCAAATCAGTGACATTATTTAACAAAATTGAATCATTTAAAAAACCTAGTAGCACATTGCTAGCATTACATTTGTCAAAGGTTTTGCCTTGGCCTCACCGGATTACGCGCAAACACAATGTATATGAAATAGTGGAATCTGCACACTGAAACCATAATCCAAGATTAATGTATTTATTTACTAAATAAACAAAGAAAGACAATGTACTATCTTATCTATAGGACCAAGTGATGGCGAGTGCAATTAAGCATTGCTATGTTAGGAACTGTCAACAAAGTACATGTATATATTAATGAATTATTATTATTATACCAGATTTATTGAGCGCCCTTTTCATATGAAATATTCAAGGGCGCTTTACAATTAAACATGAGACATATCGCAGATATGTAGAAACTCACAAAAAATGACATTTGCAATCATAAGCACAACTTCAAGTATAACTCAAGTCTTGCAAAAAAACCACACACATATAATGTCATAACCCTTAAAATGTGTGTGATGAAATAAAAGATAATTGCCAATTTAGTTAACTACATGATGAATTGTACAGCAAAGAGATCATTCGTTAGCGACGAATGACTTGCCGTAGTTCTGTATCATAAAAATAACAATAGCGTATCTATTATGGGTAGAAACAGTCACAGTTGGTATCTATGCGTGGTAATTTTTTTTGAAAAGGTGTGTTTTGAGAGCTCTTTTGAATGAATTTAGTGATGAATCTTTACTGAGGTTGTCAGGGAGAGAATTCCATAGTTTTGCGGCAGCAACTTTGAAACTTTTGTCACCGTAGGAGGCTAGTCGACTTTTTTGTGGCACAAGGGTTGTTGCTTCACTTGCTGATCTCAGATTTTCTCATATTATGATCAATGATGTGAAACGATTCCCTTCAAAATATTTAATACTGTTGAAACTATAAAAATATAATCATGCCAGTATACATCTTGCGTAATATGAACGAGTAAAATATCTAACTTACCTGAAACAACAATATCCAAGATATATGTATCTAATTACTAAGTAAAAAAGAAAAACAATGTACTATCTTATCTATTAGAACAAGTGATGGGGAATGCAATCAAAAATATAAGTACAGTATAGTAACAGGTCAAAGGTTAGTAAGAGATTAGTGCTTGTAACGGGACATGGTTGTAGACTCTTTAACAGGTACAAGGTACTATACTATAAATAAAATGTTACGGAGCAGGTTGTATTGAATTCTTTCCCTTTTATACCAAATTTGATAGTAGTGAAATAAAATCAACATGCCTCAACACCCTGATAGATTGCCGAGATTTACAGTAGCTTGGTAACTGAAATGCTTCATACATAGTTTACTGTGAAAGCTGGAACAAATACTTTCTGCGTAATGCATTGTTAATGTAGAAAGTAATACATGTACTTAACATATCATTAAAGCTTCTTGTGCTTTCACGAAACTAGTCTTTCCTCGACGTTGCAATAACTTAGAACATACATTGAATATCCAGCTTATAAACGTTTTTTCTCTAACAACTATTTTGCGTGTCGCTACTTTATTTCGACTTAAAGATCATAATAGAAATCTCAGAAATAAATCCTAGGAAAGAAAGGAATTTTGATACAAATTGTTTTGCATAAGTTGGATGTTTGAGTTTGCGTCTTCAGCCTTGTTAAAGCAATTGATCTGGATCTTCGTAGTCTACAGTTTCTGGTCTAACCCTGTCTGCATTATTCACAGAAAATGTAGCATCCTTTTCAAGTAACACTGATTGTCTTAATTTCGCAAATTTCTTTCGTTGTTTTCTTGGCATGATGCAACATAAAATGATGGACACAATTAATATAATCAAAAGAAGGGCCACCATTAAGGAAGTTAGCAATATTACCAGATGTGCGCTACAAAGTCCCTGAACGTAATTCAAAACATCGCTGTCATTTGGCTCGCTACCTTTGTCGTCAGTTCTTTTGGGTTTACAGTCGATCATAATTTGTTCAGGCATCCCATCGAATGTCGTGATATGAAACACAAACGCAACACTTGTGTCATGTATTCCTGTTTGTTTCAAATCGATGGTCACGTCACTCGAATTTTGTGCTACGATCATGTCGCCTTTCTCGAATAAAGATACCTGTAGTTTTTCTAAACTTCCGACAGTATAAATTGTCCCATGCATTGTGTAATTTATCGTTAATGGAAATATTGAATCTTTTGTAAGTTGTTTCACAATCAGTACTTTCAGAATGACATTTAGATCAGTTCGAGCACTTATATCACATTTACATCCAGTGTGTGTGGATGAATTGGGGAATCTGGCAACGTCCACACTTTTCAAATATTCAGTACTATTTCCATTTTCACAAGTGTGCAAATTAGATTTTGCACTGTTGATTGCGAACATGAACGTTGTGTATATACAAATCAGACAGAACTTTACAAAGCAATTCATTTTTAAAACAAGAATTACAGTACATATTAGAAAATAACTAATAGTGAATGTTCGCAGTTAAATATCACTAAATTTCCTGGCCTATCCTAGCAATAATTGATACATGTTGTATAACAAAACCTCTTCACTTAATTGGCTAAGTGTATGGTTTAAACGTCCGTGATATATCCACTTGTTTATCAGTAGACATATACGAGGGAGTTTTCAGTGCTTACTTTACCTATTTACTTTTTATGCCCCCTTCGAAGAAGAGGGTTAAATTAATTTGCAGATGTCGGTCAGTCGGTCGGTCGGTTGGTCCGTCCGTCCGTCTACCAACTGGTTTTCGGACGATAACTCAAGAACGCTTGGGCCTAGGATCCTGAAACTTGATGTGGAGGTTGATCATGACCAGCAGAGGACCCCTATTGTTTTTAGGTCAGTATGTCATAGAAATATATAGTATAACTTAAAAAATCTGCCTGTCAGAAACTGTAAGGTCTAGATATTTGTTGCGTAGCATCGCTTGGTGGCCCTCTATCATGTTTGTTCAAAGCATGCCCCGTGGGTCATACCTGGCCCCGCCTCTTGGGTCACTTGTTTTATATAGCCTTGTACATGTATAAGTAAATAATTTCTAAAAAGTCTTCCTTAATACCAAAATGCCTATGTCGCAAAACCTAGTGCTCCTGTATCAAGATTGTTCAAAATATGTTATACTAGCTCATAATATTATAAGGAAATACTTAAAATTATTCTTGTCCAAAAGCTTAAAGAGTTGTTGTGTAGCGTCGCCTAGTGACACTCTACCAAGAGTGTTCATATTATGTCATGTGGTCAAAATTGGCCACAGCATGGTATTCTTACTAGACTTTTATAGGAAAAGTTTTGAAAATCTTCTCCATAATTGCAAGGCATTGAGCTTAGATATTGGTATGTAACACTGTCTCGTGGTCATCTCCCTAAACTATTATAACTTTGCCTCTTTGTCAAAATTGGGCTCTCCCTTTGGACGCACATTTTTGTTTTTAGGGCGACAATATACTGTACGTTAATTTGTTTTCTGCGACACTGTTGTGGATCTTGTAGTATAGCCAATAGTAGTCATTTAATAAATCTGGAGTTAATGCCACTGTTCTAAAACTAGAATCACTGTGAAAACCAGTTTATGGTCAAAACTTTTGACTGAAATATTTTGAAGAAACTTGGGTACACAGCAATGTACGAGTTAATATCTGGATGTTTGCGTGGTGTTGGACTTAGTGACCTTAGCGTGACGAGCATTGGTACTCAGGCGAGCGATATAGGACCGTGAATGCCCTGTTGTTTGTCATTATTTTAATGTGCACAATTAACCACACACATTTTATCAACTTTTCTGTGGAAAGAATGCTTAAGTATCACTTGTAAATTTTTATAGTTCATTTATTTATTAAGTTATTCTTTACCAAATTTTACCAAATTTGAAGTGGAGTGAGAGCCTTAAACCAGCTGAGTATACAATTTAAGCACATGACACGATTGTTCTTAATTGGGGAAGATTAAGCACTATTGTTTAATATACCTGGAACTCTGTCTAAAGACTTTTTACAAATGGTGAAGTACCTACTCACAGATAGTTATCTTCTATGGAAACTTGCATATATTTTATTTTCCTGTTCTAACCATGCATGGGGTTGCGGTCTAAGCGCACTATAAAAGACTTCAGTTTCCATTGTTTTCTTCAAGAATGCGGCGAAAATGTGAGTAGATAGTAACTATTTTTAAAGTTAAGTCTGTTTTTACACAGTTTGCAAGTTTTGGTAGTGGGTCATTAGATACTGCAATTGTTCTCAAGTATGAACATGAATAATCTGATTGCTATCCTTATTTGGATTCAAATGGGTCGTACAGTACAACGTCTAGCAATATGAACGTAGGCATTATAGAAAAAGAATTTTGGTAAACTGGGCACCATAGGCATGTACGTAGCTTAATATGCATCCTTTTGCACTTTCATTTTTCTTTTTGGAATAGAAGAAAATTTTATATCAGACAGGTAGCTCTTAAATGACTTTATTATAATTTATTTTTTTCTAATTGCATGTAGTTTAACTTGAAGTATGTCTAAAAGTTTACTACAATAATTTTTTTGTTGAAAATCTTCCTCCATAATTTTTAAGCATTTTTTTATATAGAAAAATATATAGCGAAGTTTTTCACTTATTCTAACCAATTTGTAAATACAAATTTGCCTAGGACCAAAAGCCTTGAAAAAATATTAAATTAATCTGAATTAAACAGGATTGAGGTTCCATTAAATGTATTGCAATAGTGCAAAGCATGCCCCAAAATCGCCTACCCGTATATCATATGCATCACATGAGCAGTCTAAAATGCAATTAAAAATACGGTTGGGACCTTAATTTTCAAAACAAATCCTTGACAGAGTTACCTTCTCCTGCATACATGGGGGTCATGTATATCAAAAATATTTGAACGCCATGTTTCTAAACAATTACATACGTTCTTCAATAAGACATATATTTTACATACAACACAATCTGGTTTCAGACAACAGCACTCTTGCCATACTGCCCTGACACGACTAGTAGACACTTGGCTGAAAGACATTGACTGTGGAAAGTATGTGGGGACAGTGTTTCTTGACTTGAGAAAGGCTTTTGATCTTGTTGATCACAAAATATCATTGCATAAATTAAAACTGTACCGTAATTTTGCTCTGAAAGATAACAATTAAACTTTTCGGGTGATGTCTAAGTAACATGAAACAAAAGTTTAAGGTTTACAACTTGTTCAGAAACGTTACCCATCACTCCGATGTTGCACAGGGTTCGATCCTTGTGCAATGTTTATCCCTCATTTATATAAATGACATAGCTTTCTCCTGACAATTAACATTGGCGTCATTTATGCTTTCGATTCGATAATGTACAAATCTGACTTTCAGCATAAATAATATCTAAGCTAATCTCCAAGAAAATTTAATGAAATTACTACATGGTGCAAACTAAACAATATGTCTTTACACCCAGGTAAATCAAAGTGTATGACACATCACCAAAATAAAGAATAATAATGCCCAAGAATTGCATTATTGTCAATAGAAAATATTATTCTTGAAAATGTTAAAGTGCACACAAGTTTTTGAGTGTTTTAATTGACAATACTTTGTCATGGAAAAATCAAATATCAAAGGGATGTAGTAAACTAAATTCTAAAATAGCACTGTTAAAACGAATACTTTTTACTTGGCTCATGATATGGAGAAGATGTATTATAATGCATACATATTGCCATGTTTTGACTACTGTCGTACAGTTTGGAGGCAAGGCGATAAGTTCAAAATCAGATGTTAACAAAGTTCTAAAGATTCAAAAAAGGGCTGTAAGGGTTATCTTAAAAAAGCCGGTTTTAATCTGTTCCTTGGATATGTTTCGTGAATTAAACTGGCTTACGTTTGAACACAGATGTGCATATCATATGGGTTTGCTTATTTTTAAATGTAAAAAGCAGCTCTTACCGATTTATATGTCAGAATTAATAACATTTTCAAGTAATAGTACTTACAGACTCCGTTCTTCATAACGAAATGAACTCATTCAATTGAAACCACGTACCAATTATTTAAAAGTTACATTTAGCTGACAGCAGAATGAAGTGTGGAAAAAGATACCCACCGTATTAAGAAACTGTTCGAAAAGTCATAGCTTTTAAACGGAACTATAAGAAATTCCTATTCCAACTTCATAAATCCAAATTAAACTGATATTACTTAATTTTGCACTGGCGGATATATAATGAATGCTGATGTTTAAAACTTTTTACTATTGTTTAACTGTTTAACTGAAACATGTGTGACTGATAAGGAATGTTTCCACTGTATAAATGCATCCATCATTAGATAAAAGATGAGTGTTTGTCGGGTTCATTTATGTCATTTATGTTTTGTTTCATAATGCCATTTTTATTTCAGGATTGTTTCTTTTTTTTTCTTGTTTGAAAGCAACATTGAAAATAAGTTAATGTTTCGCATAGTCTTAATGTGTTAACCTTCAGTAAATAAAGATATTATTATAATTATAATAATTATTATTATTATTATTATTATTATTATTATTATGATCCAAACAAGTATTTCAAGTTTCACAACAATATCTCAAAGGGTAAATCAACAAGTGGATTTTACCCATATTCAATATATTTTTTAAGTCGAAAAAGGGCCATAATTCGGGCAAAAACCTTCACAGAGCTACCAGTATGTGCTCTTGTCAGCCGACGGTAAGATTTATCGTTTACAAGTTTTGTCAAATTGAAGTTCAATGTAATTTTTACATATAAATTGACAAAGGGCACATAATTCTGACAAAATTCTCCACAAAGAAGAAATGATGGTAAACTACAGTAAGTATTGTAAAACTTATTCAATGTTCAACCATTGTACGTTACGGCGGGAGTTGAGTAGGATACTCCTTTCTTCGAAAAGCAGCTAAAAATAAACTTACTTACATGATTAAAAACTTCATTTTAAGATATATCACTTGACATGTAAATATTCTAAAAGTGTTTCTAACAAAGTACAAGCATTTAATACATGTACAATGCAATCTGTGAAATGGTGTGTTCATTTGTAACACCTGTGAAATACTCTGTTGTAGCTTACTCTAAGATTATAGATCTTATAGTTTATTTATTGGTATCCAGTAGGTCATAGACCCATGTGGCAAAGTATACACAATATACAATATGGCGAACATAAACATTTAAAGCTTTTCAATTACACATAAATACATTACAAACAGTATATCTATACTAGATGTATATTATATATCTAAAATGTGTTTAGTTAGAGGTGGTGGACCAAAGCACAATTACAAACAAAAAATATCAAAATATGTTGTGTGGGTGCATGATATTGTGTTACAACAAAGGCAAGCTGGCTGAGAAGTTGTATTTATATGATTTATCATGTATAAAACACATTCTACACCGAAATTAAATTTTTAAAAATTCGTGACAGGCTGAAACTGTCTATACCCTCCCCTCCAATACCCTTGTTTAGAGGCCTCAATAACAAGGTGTATTTATGTGTGTAACTTTGCATAAGCCTGTTAAATTCCTCTCTAGTCTATCTTGTTTGGAAACGAAACAACAAGAACGACTAGAGGACCATAATATCATATTATAGTGACTTTATATGTAAGATTAACACGAGGCTGTTACATTCCGGAGTTTTATGTGACAGTAACAGTTATGAATGACTTGCCTTGCTGATATGCCCTTGCTGAAACCCAGAAACCTAACTAGACAATTTTGACAATTTTGTAGGAATGTGTACATGGTTTTATATTCTAGTATATTCTTTCTTTTACTTCATTTTTTCTTCACTTATTTACTCCGAAGTCCAAATGTTAAGAATCATTCATAATTCCTTAAATCTACTGGGAGACAAGGAATCATTGTCCTTACTTTGGCGATTTATGTAAAATTTGCCTACGGCATCCACGAGTTTACGTCCGATAAAATGTACTATCAACAATTCAATTACACTTTTACGTTGTTCTGTCGTGTCAAATTGGTGGGTCTTTCATATTTGCGATAAGAAAATACCTTGTATTCAGTCCGAAAATGTAACTACATTAATTTTGTATGTTATTCATGGCATTTTAACACATAATGCGTTAGAATATGGCAAACCGTTTCGGAATTTTTACATTGCGGTTTTTTATGGTTGTACATTTTAATCATGATGACGTTGGTGCTATTGAAATGAAAACTGACAAACATTTAAAGTTAGTAACCATTGGTATAAGGGAAGTAAATCTAAATTATCACTCACACGCACGATAACTTCAGAAGGCCGTTTAGGCTCCCTTCCTGACGAGTCTGGTTAAAACGTTTCTCGAATGTAGTAGTCAAGGATAACACCTGCATTAGTGTAGTTCGTGTTTATTTTGTACTTTGGTGCATGTTATGGTATTTTGTATAAAGGATGCTTACTATCTGTTCCATTTTATGAAAGAGGTGTCTTTATACTCTGAAATCATTCCGACTCACGGGGCACTATTTTGTTGGTTGAGCCACCAATTTAACATTTGATCACCCAGTTTGAATGAACGTGTTAAATAAACACTGAAAAACTAAATACCCAATGTCTAAAGATATGGACCTTATTGTGAGAGAGAACAAGAGTTTTAGTTTGTTTGTAAGTCAGTGAAACAGTGACATTATGGACATCGAAAATTTTCATTCCAGGAACCTTGTGAAAAGACCACTAACCAAAACTACCAACCCAATTACTTAGCTCTTGTAGTTGTTGACAAGAATATTTCCAACATATTTCCCATTTTCATTTACGTGTTTCAGTCAAGTAGAACTATTTGTCAAAGTAGTAACGTTTCATGCCATAATGTTCCTGGCTAAGTTTGGTGATCCAAAACGTGGTCAATAAAGACAACTTGTAAAAAGCAACTGTGGATGGCAAACGAACGATTTTAAAAGCTAACAATGAGCTCTTCGTGTTCAGGTGAGCGGTCTCTGCAGTTTTGATAACATTTCTCTACAAAACAGGACCGAGGTATGTTTCCCTGTCAATGTAAACCAAGTGACTTCTGGTAAATATGGACTTAATATAGACTCTATGGTATTATTTGAACAAATTTCCTTAATACCACTAAATAATTTTGTTAGGCATCAAGTATCCATTACTGCCTCTAACAGGTTTTGACAAGAATATTCTAAAATTATTTGCTTTCGATTACCACGGAGTTCAGGGTTCTACAGGGAATAACATTCATTGAACAACTCATGATCAGTCAAAGATAATTCCCCTGAAATTTGGTTAAGAATATTTCAATGGCAAGGCCGGACATGTGGTCTGAAAAAAGCTGTATACGACAAACTTTGGACGACTGTCATTTAACTATCCTAAAAGCTGAAAGCGCTCAAGTGAGCAAATGCTAGTGGTAAGTGTTCTGGTCGCTCCTTGTCTCCGTCCGTCAACCATTTACTTCATTTACATATACATGTATATTTAACTTATTTATTGGTTTAATTGTTTCAGAGATGCCGTTTGAAGTATATGGTTGACAGACGGTGGCAAGGAGTGGTCACGCTCACCCCTAGCATACGCTCATACGAGCTAGTAAAAATAAGAGACATATAAATTAAGTGTTATTATGATAAGCTATCATGCTTTTTGATGCTTACTGTGAATGACCTATATTTATATATATGCATGTCTATGGAATTTAACTATTTCTGTCCATTCCCCGACGCAAAAAATAGTTTCCTTGTAGAAGGCACAAAAACTTGGCTATCAGGATTTACAAACGTATAAAGAATAATTGTTTACTATGCAGAAACCAACGATTAGATGTTTGTGGTAATTGTGCAGACCGTCCAGTTTATGTATGAATGTATGTAATAAATATTTTAGTTTTACCGTTGGTACCGGATAATCCATATGACCAACGTTCCCAGAAGAGTTTAGTTAATTAAGGTTTCGGGGGATAGTGCAAGATACAAAACGTGTCACGTTTCAGAGACACACCTGGTTCTGTAACATGCCCGGTACATGGGACCTCAGTTTTTAAGTCTCATCCTAAAGACCATTAGTTATGTTAGTGGAGGAGCGGGATATCGAACCTGCAAGCCCAGTGCGTTACCACTAGACCACTGGTCCGCCCAGTTTATCATGATGAAAAGGGACTTTATACACCATTCTTACAATGTTTACAATGCTAACAGTAAGGATGCAGATTCATAAGCGAGTCAAGATAAACACTCAAAACAAAAAAAAAGAAAAATGAGGCAGAAAGGAATCTTTGGTCCTTGTTTAGTTTTACTGGTTCATACCTCTTTAATTGGTCTTTATCAAGCAAGTTTTGACCTTTATGTATCAGGCGATTTGTTTGAACCATGTTTAACAAATCTCGATCGTCTGAGGTAGATAAATATTTCAATGTTTGTTTGATCCAAGCATGCTGTGACCTTGATCAGTGATATATGTTATCAACAATAATCACATGGCGTTAACGTGGTATGCATAATAGTTATAAGAAAAAAGGTCACGTATTTCAAGACAACGCACCAAAGGGCTTTTTGAAAAGTGTAATAAATATGCAATGGAGTAGAACATTGAATTTGAGCTCTCCTTCATCTACCTTAGTCAATCCAATCGGGTTTGCAAGACATAGCCCATATGTTCATTGCATATCCTTTCTTAAACAGGAGAGCTATGATGGTCCTACATGTTTATCTCCAGCCTTAAACAATAATGCATATCTACAATACTGATCAGAGCACGGCACAAAGTAAGATCAAAACTGGTCTCAGTTCGATCAGAATGAAACTTGGCCAGTCCCCTTTTTCATTGCATCAAAATAATGTATGTGTGTCAGTATTTCGTAGTTAGACCACTCTCTTAAGAAATTAAGGTAATACGTTTGGCGGAGCAACATCTTAGTATTTTAGACGACGTGTACATAGTCCTAAGAAAAAATTCTTGAAGTGTGATGAAAAGATGTCGCTTAAAGATTTTTATATTTAGCTCTTTAAATGAAAGGTATCTAGGAATTACTGCCATTTTGTTCTCTTTTTCTATTTCTGGTAGCTATTACGAGTACAGATACAAAATTAATTGAGCAAGTTTTCAAGCGCTCATTCAAATGAACAATATCTAAAATTGGGTGAAAATGGCTGAGCGCAGAAGTAAAGGATGGCAGTTAAATGATTTTCTACTTTTTGCTCCAGTAGCCACTGTATGCAGCACAGCAATTTCAGAAGACAACATTATAAGAACAGTATAAAATATCGTAGGTGTTAAAATGAAATTGTATTTTGACAAGGTTACATAAAACAGTACTGCTACAATATACTTTTATATCCATTTTATCAACAGATCAACAATTTATAGCTTTTTCGTTGTGCTTAGGTCCATCAGTGTTGCATGCGCACAACTTGTTGAAAGAAATTTAGGCAATTGATATTTAAACTTGAATAGAAAAGTAACCGAAATGGTATGGGCAAGTGTCTATCGTTTCCCATGGACAAGGGCCGACTTCCCGAGGGTGCTTTACACGAAACGCCATACAACACAGTATTCAATTATATACCGTATGCAAAGAATGCACTTTTTCAGAACGTCTATTTAATACCAATGATATGTTTAAATTTAAACTGTAAATAAATTTAATGAGTATTGATTTTAAAACATCTATGCGTGCATCCAAGGAGACCGACTGGTTTCCCTTTTGCCGTCTAATTGGATGTTTTCTAACTGCATCGAAAGATTACAATGTACTTTGTTTTGAAATGATCTCATACACAACCAAAATATTCGACATAGGCTATTTTATGAAGCCTCCTGTATGAAATAAGGCTTGACATCTCGTTTTAGAACAGTAGCTGAGCAATGTGTTGGGTTATGACATATAATAGACCATTGAGTTTACCTGCAGGTGTGGGTATATGGACCCTGGTGTTAACCTTTCTTTCGACCTTTCAGTACTTGATTTGATATTGTTCAGTTAAGACAGCAAGGGGAGCTCCAATCTGTCCATTTCAGACAATTTTCTGACACGATGCCTTCTACCGGGGATAAATCGTACCTTTATTTTGACCGACCGTATCAATGGTTCTAAATAACAAAACATGAGATACTATTGTAAACAATTTGCTTGCTTATTTTCATCACATATTTGGAAAATCACAGTTTTTTTCAATTTTCTATGAATTACATAACGACTACAAGAATAGAATTATGCACTATGTGTTATTAAGTTAAAACAACATGTCCCTTAAACGCCATTACATGCAACAACGTTATGTTCATATTCTAACAAACACAAACTTGCAAATCATTAAAAGGATACGTACAAAAGTATCGCAGATCAAATTGCATTAAAATGTATTGAATGTTGACCATATTTTGAGTTATAATACTGTAAGTCCCTTTGCAAATAGTTCCATATATGCTTGTATCTAACTAAACTAGTGTTGTTTGAAATACGTAAAATATATGAAACTACATGAAAACACTTAATACGCAGGTCTTACTAATAGGTGTTTTACTAGTATAATCTCATTCAAAACATAATACACAATCACATGTACATAGTCTCTTATTAGAAAAGATGTTTCTATAGCTGTATATTAAAATCATGAGGAATGTAAAAAAAAAATAAACTCGTAAGTATAAACTGGAAAAAGAAAAACTAATCAGGATCGCTATACACACAATTGTTATCGCTAAACGTCTGGTCACTTGTCTCATTCAAATTGACATGTACTATATGTTTAAAACTCGACGTCTTTTGTGAAAGTTTGCTAAAACTAAAAGCTACTTCTTGCGATGCAGAACTTCGGCTAGAATGAAAACTGTCGTCTGCTTCTGACAAACCAGTCCCAAAAAGCTGCTCCTCCGAAAAATTCTCGTCTGGAGAAAACAATTGCCTAGTATATGTTTGGTTAACAACATTATCACTTTGTCTATTCATAAAAAGCTGTAGTTTTGGTTCATGTTTACTGTCTACCTTTATATTTACGTATTTCTGTGAGTTTGCATTTGACTCAGTAACATTTCTGTGTTCATGAAAGTTTCGTTCTCTTCCGTTTCTACTTCCGTTTTCCGAAAAATTTCCGCCATCCTCACTACAATGGAAGTCTTTGGAAACAACTCTTGTGCTTTTTCCCTTGCACATGTTGTCTTCCGAAAGCGAAATATTCATACCTAAGTTTGAGCTGTCACTTTGCAACTTTTTACATGAAGCGTCACTAGCATCTTTGTCTGCAGTTTTTATTTCGTATGTGCTGAAAGGTAAAAATAAATATCTATGATTAATTTCATACTTATGATAAATACCTGACAAATTTGTAACCTTGAGCAGATCTTTCTCTACACCAATTAAGATGTTAATCTTAACAAAGTTTTGACACGACTACTTTTGAGATTAACGTTGAGCATTTGCATGGTGTGAATTATTCAAAGTATCTGAATATCTTTCAAGCGTTTAAATGCTGAGCTGCTGGGACCCACAGTGCATTGCAGATGGAAATCTGCTCGACTGAAAACTTTCAGAAAATTGTAAATGTTGAGAAGAAAGACTACCTTTAAAGTTGTGTTGCTTCCATTAAAAGATAAAAAACATCACACCATAATATAAATTTCCCATTTTTATCTTACCTTTGTTTCGTTGTAGCACTTTTCTTCGACTTAAGATCGCTAGTCATGCGTTTCCTCTCAATCTCCTTTACTCTGTTGTCCGTTCCTAGTTGGACAGTTTTACAGCCTACGATGTTGACAATTTCCTTGATCACTTTTCTCCGCACAGGTACGTCCTCGTCGCTATCACTGTCACTGGTAAAGTCAGATTCCTCAGAATCGTTCTCAGAATCTACAATATTGTCGATAGTAACATTACAGAAACATAATGACTGAGAAATAACAACAACAAAAAACTGTTATTGCTTAAGAAACATTGAAAAACAAATAAATATACTAAAATGTGTGTAAAAACTAATTGCAAGTAGAGATTCAACTATTCAAATGTATATTTAATTTGATGTTAAAGGATTAAAATGATTCATTGAAATAGTCTCAAAATGTACTGTACTAAAATCGTTTAAGATTTTTACTGTAAACTCACTCAAAATAATTACCATTTGTAAAGTTTGCTCCTCTAAATCGGTCTTTCTTGGTAGGTTTGGAAGAAACAACTCGACGCATAGGAAATTTATGTGAAGTGTCCACCTCTACGTCATCATCTGTCGAAAGATTAGACTTCACAGTTGCATTGGAAACAACGCTGATTTGTGACGACGGCTGTGTGTCGTTTCTTTCACCAAGCATGTAGCTTCTGCTACTACTTGGGAGGGCATCTTGGCTCACATGTTGATCCCGGTACGGATTATATTGATCTGGTCGAACATTTGGGAAATGAACGGGCGGTTGTGGTTGCATGTCCATTTGTGGTGGAAACACAACTGCAGGATCTGTCTGCATTGTCACAGATGGATAATTAGCCTGCATCGGTATCTGGCTTTGCTGCATAGATGGATGGTTTTCATTCTGCAAGCCAGCCGACTGATAAATATGGCCAAGTTGGGAACCATGCAAACTGTATGGTGATGGCTGATTTATGTGGCTACTGCATTGTTGTTGCAGATGACCGGGAGGAAACAATCCGTGATGCAAATTTCCTGGTTCATGTCTCGATTGGAAAACCAGGTTACCTCCAGGTGCATTTATGCTGCCGCCAAGAGATGTATTCGTTGAATGAAGGAACCCAGCATCATGACGTGGAATACTTTGCGCATCAGGCAAACTTGGATGTGCGTCAACTCCAACGCCTGAGAAGTTGTAAGGAGATGCTGGAAAGAATGGTGAACCCGATAACAGCGACATTGCGTCATTTGAAGGGTGTGAGATCAACGGATAAGCTGGTTGTCCTGACGGTGTTTCTACTACACTAGCACTATGCACCTTGGGAGTTCTGTTAAAGGGCGGTCCAAGATGAGGCGTATCTGGCAAACTACCAAACATACTCTTATAAGCGTTATTAGTATTTACTTCCGTGTCTCTTTGATTTCTCTGGTTCACTGCCCCCCGCATAATGTGTACTATCTGATTCACTGTATGTTCTGACGATCTGTCGAACCAGTCTATACCGTTGACTGTAAGTAAACCTATTGGTGTTGTATAGTCACGTGTTTTGCGAGGCTTTGTATGAACCGGTTTAAGTACCCACTGCCTCTGACTACTCACTCTAGACTGAAATTCGGGATCGTTATATCCAAATCTAGACAAACCAATAGCTTCTTCGATGAATAAATGCAGTTCAGGGGTGGTAAAATTAGTTGAAAGATAAATTAAAACAACACTGCACCTGTCAATAACATCCTCTACCACCATGATTTTAGACTGTACGAACTCTTCACTGTCAAATAACTCAATCCTTAAATCTACTTGAAGTTTAGATTTTGTGATATAAATGAGATCATTCCTAAAAGATATTACTTTATCATAATCGCTTTTATCGTAAACAATCGCAGCATCGAAAAACTTAATGTCATGCTTTTTAGAAACCTGTTTTTTAACAAGATTTCGGATAAAATTTTCTATGTCGTCATTAGATTTTTTCTTAGTCTTCTTTTCAAATATTTCAAAGTCTTTATCTTTTTCGAAATCAGAACTGTCTCTTTCCTCTTCCGCTAACTTTTCATGCTTAAGCTTTGCGTTTTTTGGTCTTCTCTTTGGCAAAGCGCATGCGCGTGCGTCTACGGATATATCGTCAGTTGAGAGAGTTTGACATGATAAATGTAGTCTTTCTGCTCCAGTAGCATTTTCTGAACGAATTTTTAACGCATCAATACTATCTGACGCTGATCGGTCAAAATCGACTGTGTCTTGCGTATAGCTGTCAATGCCACGACCAGCAACTGCAGTAGTGTGTCCATGATAGTCTAAAATTTCTGCTTTTCCGGAAGTAGGATCCTTTTGTACTTGTTTGAGCTCCTTCCCGTGTGTACTGTTCGTTTCTGTAGTGCCCTCATTCTCTGCTGCGGAAGCTGGCGATGAAATGCGCTTCTCGGTCTTATCTAAAGACAATTATATTATTTACGCAACAAGTGACGATTTATCTTAACTGTTCATAAATAAATGATAATTGCATTTGTATGCATACAGTCTGTTTGATTTACCTTATTACAGCAATGTTAAAACAAACATATTTTATCTTACATACTTTTGAATATTAATTAAAATAATGGCTCCTTTTTATTACCTCTTAAACAAACCGACTTCCATGTACATCAGCATAATATTTGCATAATGGATTAATAAACAATTAATTAATGTACATGGCTATATAGTTTAAACTGCTGCGGATGTACTTGCAGACAGTTAAACAGCTGTATCGCAAATATGTACAATTTGATGTCTGATGACAAAATCTTCAGAAACATTAATATGTAAATGGCATGGATAACCTTTATTCAAAGAAACAGATAAAGGAAACAGTATGTACATGAAACATTAAGTTCGCAATGTAATTAGTCGTTATATAAAAACTCCTCACTGGAGAAATACGTTAGACTTTCGAATATAAGCATCCCCTACGTATTCGGTATATCAACTACGGTATATGAACTAACCTGTAGATTTTTTGCTCTCAGGACTGTCTACCACTACACCTATATAAAACAAAAAGGAAGTCATCTTCTTTTCCTGAAAAAAAATAAGCGAATATTGTTCACAGGTCAATGTTTTGGGTTGGTTTTTTCTTGTAGATTTTATTCATATGTATACATCACGAAATTCATCTTCAAAACATACGGTCTGATTCACGCCCTTGTCTCAATAATTCGACTTCAACGCGACCCTAGTTTTCATCAATAATTCGACTTCAAACGCCAAGACCATTCATCGGACATTTAGATATCCGCAGGTTTTGGATAGAAGCAAAAACAGATGTAACGATGTCACCCTAAGGGCAATTCTTTGGACTAAACCACGACTCCTAGCTCTATATTGTTAATATGAAAAAAGGTCCGGTAAAAATTTGAGGAAAGCGTTGCTAACTTAGTTAAATTATGTTCAAGGCCAACATTAATGAAATTGAGGCGGATACCCTAAACCCGATTTGCCAAACCCTAAAGTTTAAAACTTTTCAAAATTGGTACATCTTAAACACATTCGAAAATAAAATATCAATACCCCGTTATGCACGAATTCAACATTTTCAATTATGAAATTACAAATGTCTCATTTTCTGAATATAAATAAATAACAAAATGGATTCTAGTAACTTAATCACGAGTACGTAACAGGAGTGATTAATCTACGCATCCAAATGACTGACAGTAATTTATGTCAACCGATGAAATATAGGAAAAATTTATTATTTCGATTCTAACACGTTATTTTCTTTGAAAACAATCCCAAACTTATTTACGCGTTGAGGCATATCTGTAACTTTAAAACCCGAGAACGATACGCGCTTGTTTACCTACATACGTTGTTAAGTCATTTACGACGTCTTCATTGGATAAACACGTGCTGTATTATCGATACAGGCTTTTCGGTTCTAATATTTATATAGTAAAAGCTGCCGCTTCTGATAGTATTCAAATATCAACCCATTTTCATTGCAAAAATATGATAAAGCAACATATATGCGTCTCCAAAAATTACTAGTGCATTCTGTTTTCATTATATACTCAGTATAGTATATAATTCATCCTCAGCATTTAAAGTTTAAATCAAAATATTTCTTACCATTGATAGCTCTAACAACATTTTTTAGTTTAATACTCAAATTAGCAATAAACACTTCATAAATTTCAAGGTTCATATTATAATCTATACTGTAGAAGTACTTTTTTTCAAGGTTCATATTATAATCTATACTGTAGAAGTACTTTTTAAAAAAGAGCAAATCTTGCAAATTTCAGTTTGCAATTATAAAATAATCTTTGAGCGACTTGTTTATAATGGAATAAATGAGCGGCTTTTCTGGATTCTAAAAATACGACGTTTGCTGAAAATGTAGTTTTTTTTCCATGTACTTGAATCTAGCAGAGATAGGATTTTCCTACTTTCGCTCTCAGAATTCCATAATTATCCAATAATTAGCAGAATTTTAATATTTGGAAAACAATGACAAAATGGAAAAATACCTACTATTATAACAACGATTTTGTTTTTTCTCTCAAAAAGTCATAAAGTTATTCAATGGGCAAATTCCTACATGCGAGTATTATAGTAACGTTTATTACACGAACTTGTGACATCGTCATTTTACGAAGAGTTCGCAGCTTTATCTTTTAAATAAATATTACTATTTTTTAAAATAAATATTTTTATTTCAAACATAATCATGTGGACATAAATTACTACGTTTCGTGAACTTAGTGACAAAGAATTAAATAAAAGTATGGACTGCTTCCCGGGCCTCCGTGTCATTAATCAGGGCGTTACGTAGTACGTGTATAATGCGAATAAACATCAAGAAAAGTTAGTAGATTTATTATAACAAAACTGTGTTTGAATTTATATTGTTCTTTTTTCATCCATCCTCTCTTAAGATGATTTAAAAAAGAAATGTTATTACCTGAGATATTTCTAATGTGTTTTCCAGTGGAATTTCCAATTGATCTAAATATAGTACAACGTAAACACTGGTTTCCACGCGCATATAAATGCTATATAACTGGGGACCAATATTTCATGCGAGATAGTAAATTCATCAGATTTCTTACTCTCAAAGTGTGTTAAAAAGATTGTTGAAAAATAAACTGTTATTCCTTGAAAAATATTTGTTGGCATTTCCCTCGTTATTTTCTTGCTCGTCTTTATTCAAAACAACATTAAACACAATAATAATTTAAATAAGTGTAGGAGGCCCGAGTACAGACATACTGAATTAGCAAATGTTCCCCCCATCAATCTTTATCGCATTACATTTAAAAGGTCTGCCACACAAATACTACACAGACCTATGCACATTTAAAACCTTGATAAAACTGTCTTCAAGAATATTACGTTTTAAAGGAAGAAGTATCCGCTGGTAAGAGGGCAACCCAGTGAGTGGGTAGAATTTGTCTAAAAGTTGATGGGGTGGGGTCTAGTCGAATTTTGCTCATCAAATACCTCACATTACCGATATTTAAAGATGAACAATTTTTGTTTTGCGGTTTATTTAGGCCTATCCTTGTTACTTCATGAGCGTATATATATCAATAAAATATATACTTCATCAATCATGCCTTTATACATGTATATCGACAAAACTTGCTCATGAATAACAGGCTAAATATGCATATAACTAAATGCGACAAAGCCCAGAAAAGCACAGAACAGAAATGAACAGGTTGGCTAAACACAGTACAGCAAAGCTCTGATCAACACAGCACAGCTCCGCGATGATCAAAACAGGACAGCACGGTTCGGCTCAGCTGGCACAGGATGTAGCGTAAGTCAGCAAGTTTAGCACTCCGCAGTTGGCAAAACAAACTACGGCTCTTTCGCGTCTCAACATACAAGCACATGTTTGGCTCATCATCGGGTTCGACTATAGTACTCATGCGCAGTACAGCACATAGTATTTCATCAACATAGTTCGACAATCACCATGCTGGTTTCGACAGTTCATTGCATCGTAGCTCTGTTCATGACAACACGACATCACCACCGGAGGTTACGGTCAGCATAGCGTTGGGCGAGCTTTCATGTCATCACAGCAAATCGACATGTTAATACGGCAAAGCTCGGCTTCACCATGCAGTTGCAACACAGCACATATTAGTTTGGTGACATCGCACGCAACATGCGATGGCGTACGTAAGATGAACAATAATGAATAACACGTACCGGAAACTAGATTTGGCAATTTTAACCTGCAACATGAGTCTAAAATTTTGATAATTTTTAAAGTTTAAAAAGCGAGGCGCTATTTCAAAATTTTCATTTTTAAGAAATGGCACGATGATATACATTGGCCTATGTATCGGATAAAAAGATACTTATAGTATGAAATAAAAACGGTAATAAATGTTCCAAATATTAGGCCTATACCCTATTCATGTATTATCTCACTTTTTCATTTGATAACCTTAATGCGTGCACTTTGCAGGAAAGTAACAAGACTGCACTGGAAGTAAAGCATGAATCCCCTGCAGATCAGAATTGAACAGGTTAGAACAGAAGAAAGTTAAATGTCCTTGTGTAATTCATACAAATTAAAGGTAGC
This sequence comes from Saxidomus purpurata, assembly GCA_022818135.1. Lineage (NCBI taxonomy): Eukaryota > Metazoa > Mollusca > Bivalvia > Venerida > Veneridae > Saxidomus > Saxidomus purpurata. Next base: position 40,860,688 of record JAFMSR010000011.1, read on the forward strand.
CATAATTAATACAAAAATGTATAATATGTATTAACGTTCGTATAACACAAACTCAATACAATACACAAGCAATACATGTATGTATATTTGAAAAACAATCGTGTTTGTTTACTTCGCGATTTTATACCTTTGTGATCTAATTAACCCGAGTCATCATGCAACATTTTCTAGTACGTTAAAATCTGTAACAGACACATGGATGTACTGAACACTAATCAATATATATCAACGTAGCTGTCAGCTGAACACTTTGTTAATGTAGGTTTGTTTAATTTATTTATACTAAATCTTGACCGGCTTTGTTTTTCGTTTTCGACAATACGTATTTTTGAAAGCCATTTATATACACAACGTTTCCAAAAACATCTTTTGAGTTAAACGGAATTAATCAATGGAAATGCGTCAGCTTAGCTTAGGAAAAAATCTGCTTTTGTACAAATGAGACTTTTATTTAAATTGGGGTTTCCATGTGTTGTCTTGAAAATCCGGTTTTTGTTTTGTTTTTGTAAAACCAATATACTTATTAGTTATTTCTGTATTGTTTGGATTTTTGTCCACACGTGTTGTAATTCTTTCATTCAATGAACAGTACTGCATATTTCCCAAAAATAATTTCTGATTATGGTGCATTCGTATGATGATGATGCTGCTGCTGCTGCTGCTGTTGTTGTTGTTGTTGTTGTTGTTGTTGTATGAGTTTACGCCTGTTTCAACCGAATTTCGGTCATTTGTACAGACGGACAATAATTTAACCATCGTTCCTGGGAGGAAGCAGCCATAGATCCCTATCCACCGTAAAAAAAACTTCTAACTTTCTCACATAAATGGCATGGTCGGAAGCAGGACTCGAACCCATGACACTCAAGCTGAGACAGGCAACAGTGATTTCAAGTCCGCGAATACGGAGACAAACTTTGTATAATGAATACACACAATACTGAATACACACTACAGTATTGCAAATGGTAAATGTCCTGCAAATGTTAACTGCAGAATGTGCAATTCAATAATTTATATGTTAATAATCCAATTTTATAAATTCCAGCACAGAACAGAACAAATCTTTATTATTCAGATCTACGCGTGACGAAAGTTTCGCAATTGGATAACAGGTAGACTTATTTTGATTGCAGATATTGCGAATTTATTATTTGTGAGAGAAAAGCTACCTAATGATATATATATGCGTTGTGGGGAATTCACAAAATGTAGTTAAATGTTAATCAACGCGTATATTACCCAGTTTACAACTTGTTTAGGCCCAACAAAAATAAAATGTGTGTTCCCGGTGTCCTTACCAAAAAAGTCGGTCTGTCGTCAGCTTTTTTATATTGTTATTATCATCATCATCATCATCATTATTATTTTGCCTTTTTTGTTCTAAAAACGCATGGAAATTAATTCTAATGAAAAGTTTGAGAATGGTATTAAAATGTTACGGTCGGTCGAGAGACATCTCCAGGCCTTAAGTACAATGTATTTCAATACAGAAAGGAAAATGTGGTTTTGGTCTGATTTCCAGGGGACGTAGTTTTAGTTAAGTATTCAAGTTATTAAATTCTTCATTTTTTATGAAAGGTAGCACGAAGTACACCTGTTGATGATTGTGACGCGACTGATAGAAATGATAGTTGTAATTTAACTTTTATTTCCAGAGGACACCACCTCTAGTCAAGTGGTCATTTTTACATATATTCCTCGATAAATCATGAGTACACAGACATTAAAATAAAACATATATTTAACGAAGCCGGTAAAAATTTGATATTCATGATGAAAGAAAAAAAATACTGCAAAAATATATCGTTTTGTTTTCTTGATAACTTCTGTAAATTTTAAAATGTTTTAATGATGTTCTTGTTTCACAAGTTCGACAGGCTGCAAACTAGGCGAACTACATGTAGACTGCTTAATTTATTTTGTCAACACTTCAAACTGGGACAGACATTTTGATTAGAAGTGACAAAAAGCAATACTGTTATTTTGTAAGGTAAATATGTATCGTATTTGCCAAAGGCATTTTGTGCTGAATTTTCTAAATACATGTAAATGAATTGAAGTAAAACTCTTTATTTAGAAAAATGAAACTTTATTTTCTTTATTCTTCCGTGATTGCTTATAGTTCCGGTCGACCCTGTGATATCTACCTGTGTGAACGTGTAGCACCGATACACGCGAGACTACCTCTGGGGTTCTAACCATATTTTCTTTATATTTGCATTTTAGTTTGGAGGGTTTTAGCAAAACATATTTTAAGGCTTGAATATTTACATTTTTATTTGTTTTAAATATTCTGACCTTTTCAGGGTTTGGAAGCTGTCGTTTTGCACTTTATTTTAGTTTAAACTCCATTTATTCAACAGAAGCACATTTAATACAACAGAGCATAATTAACAGATAGTCGTGAATGGATGAGAGAACAAGTGTTTGCAACACTTATATTTAACTCTTTTCCAAATGTATGTACTAATTTGTTTTAATGGGCATGTAATACTCTTGTACCAATTGTTTATCAGTGTTAACAAATTTGATATTCAAGATTGAGAACAATATGAAACAAAATAAAATAAGAACAACAAATAGAAGGATGGAAAGAAACATGGGGGGAGGAGGAGGGAAGGGGATGACAAAGAGAGGAAGGAAAGAATGTAGACTCAGCCAAGTAAAACACATGTTTTATTCAAATCGTTTGGTTGCCTCTATGTATTTCTGAACTTGATTGAAAACGAACGGGATTTGGTATTCAGAACCGTTTAAAAAGTTTTGCAGAAGAGGTGGGCATGGTAAATTGTCGAAATAGTGTTGTCTTTGATTGTAGAAGTTTGGTCATCTGAGAAGGTAGTGGTCTGAGGATTCAAAGACTCCACACGAGCACAAAGGTGAGTTTATAAGGGTTTTCCTGAAGAGAAATGGTTAAGGGGGCTATTATAATATAATGGGGATTGATGGAGTTTTTAGATATCCTTGATTTAAACATTGTCAAGGTACTGATGTTTTTTTTATTTTGTGAATAATTTGTGCTGTTTCGCAATGTATAGGCTGATCTGGACTCATTTTGTTCTGGAACCAGGGATTGGGGGGTACTCCGGACTTAAATTGTGTCATTTAATAAAATATCAACAATTTATGTTGATTACGTCGGTCAATTAGTTTATGCCATTTTAAGTCGTCATAAAGTCTATTTATTTCACATTGTTTTGGAATACTGCTTACGATATGCTCCAATATCAAGCACCCTTTTCTGGTGATATCTTATATAACGGGCATACTTTAAAAAGGCTGTTATGAGTGTATAACAGGACAGAAAAATCAAAGAAATACTTCTGCACCATGCGATAAGACAAAACCATCTGATTTTAAATGTGTTAAATTTTACATTTTGCTTTCATTATTAAACCTTTTACGCAGATAACAATTATCTTTTTTTTTTCCAGATAGGATTTTTAAAAATGCAAACATGAAAATTAACAAAAAAGTACAAATATATGCTAATCTTAACTGAGCATTTTTTGCGAAAATTAACAAATGTACTCACTCTAGGTGGTGTGCTTACTTTTCCATCAAATTAACCACCAGCTGAAAATATCAAAACACGCGTTAAAACATGTAATGCCCGTAAAATTAACAGATAGATATCTTTTATAACCTCCTCATAGGGAAAGCACAGTTGCGAAAGAAGTTACAAGAATAATTTAGATTAAGAATCATTTACAGTCCCGGGCGACCCTAGGATTTCTCCTCAGATGAAACTGCTAAGATCCCTTGACATGCACAGGTTGAAGAGACAGATTCAAATACAAGGGAATCCAGATTTCAAACGCTAGGTCATTACAAATTGACCCATTGGTTCTTAAACGTGCCCGGTGTATAGCACCGATACACGCGATACTACCTCTGGGTTTCTAACCAGCTCATCTCTAGATAGGGTTGGAAACACTGAAAACCGTTCCAATCGGATACCTTCGGATTGGACCAGAGCCGGTTAACCATTAAACAACTAAGGTAAATCACTCTCGAGACTCAATCCACTCAACCTCGATAAGACAAATATCTGTGCCTTATCCAAGAACAATAACGCCATGGCACTGGTGAGAACCGAACCCGGGACCCTCTGATCCCGAGGCGAAGGCGCTACCACTGAGCCCCCCGCCCCCCGACCCCCACACACAATTTTACTTCTTTCTATAATTGTTTTTGTTGAAAAATCTTAATAACTGGAAAGTTTTTAATGAAAAATGATCACTTGAGAAATTATCTTCAGACAACTATACATAAATCATTGTAAAATTCTTTTTTGATGTTACACAAATTAAATTATGTCCATACGTGAAATTTGAAAATTCATATATAACGCGGACTATTTTGAAATTTTCTAACTCTCAAAAAAAATATATTTAACGCCCAGGCCAAAATTGAAAAGTTGCTCTTATTTTACCAAGAAAGTACCAAAGAACAATCATAATTTTACTTTTTTAGTCGATGTACATGTTTGAAATATAGACCAGTATTTGCAAAAAAAAAAAATAATAAAAAAGGCTTCCTGGCAACTCTTTTTCGTGAAAAAGCGACTTGAATACAAAAGAAATGAATCTGACAACATTGTTTAAAAGTGAATAGAACACGGTCAGTATATTTATTTTACGATATCGGTCAATTCTGATAATTCTGAAAGATTTTGGGACTTTAAATTTCCAGATAATATAGGAATAACTGTTTTGTAATTTTGATATTTGCGACTGTATACACGGTTTTTAATGGTCGCAAATATTTTTAACGGCGACGGCGTCAGCCGGAGCTGTTAAAACTGTTTGCGACCATTAAAACCGTATATACGCTCACAAATATCAAAATCACGAAATAGTTACCCCTTTTCTAACGCAGAATGTGTCTAAATGTGATAATTAAAACGCCGTTCGAATTTTGCGACTATATATATATACGTTATTTTATAGTCGCAAATTTAAACGACGTTACCAATCAGGAACGACACGTTAGAAAACTGTTCTTACAAATTCATGCCTGCTTTTAACACGGTACTGACGAGAAATCTAACACAAATATCAAGAAATGCCAGACCGATTTAAAAAAAAAAAAATTCTTTTCAAAAGAGAGAAATAATATTAAATTTACCTCTTTGAAAAATGTTTTCATATAATTATAGCGTTGGAAAAACACAATTTTCAAAAAACAAATGATATAGAATCTATATCTGAAAAAAATTAAGGTTTCTTTCCGCAACTATTGAACTATCTTAGAATAGGGTAAACTTTTAAATAACTTTACCCGTTAAGTTCAGCACACTAAAACACTGGATTAAATCCAGTAAGAAAATCACAAAATTAATTAATAATTTTTCACTGCCTGTACTATTTTTCATAATTAATACGAAGTCTCTAGCTCTAAAAAGTGTTAAAAATCATTTTCGACGAACTTTGTTCTATCATAATTATATATCCGTATATTTCATGCACAATTTGCAAACTCAATCGGGCTTTCCTATTAGGCCAAATAAAATAAATACGTTGTGTCGCGTCATTGGAGCTATGCCAGTGGGATATAACGCAGAAAAAGGAGTGCAGTTCACTGTAAATACATCCGTTTCCGTGAAAAGTTGAGCTAAAATACCAGCTGAGCCGTACTTCTGGGTAAAAATACTTTCGTTTTCTTCGTCTGTTACTTTGCTTATCAATTTGAAAGCAGAAATCCTGCATAAGACGCAGAATTGACGCTGGGTAAAATGCTTTCATTTTCTGCACTTAATTAGTCTGAATTTGTCAAAGTCTTTTTTCTGTTTGCTTTTCTATCCTATGAGCATTGGGTTTTATACTCATCAAAAATCGAAAGCTTGTTCATGAAATAACCGTGTTAGCAGATTGTATCCGGGACATTTATATATGAGAGTAGACCCTAACGTACATCTATTCCAACTGGTCTAACCATTAGATTTTATCAAAGTAAGATTTTAGTCAACTATTACAGTTGCTGAAAACGACATTTATTGATTACTTTTTTGATATATAAGTTAGTTTGAACACAGACACTCGGAGATTGGACCGTGCCAGGTCCGCCCCAGAGTTAATTTCTTCTGTATAGATATAAGTGACTTTTGAGTATTAAAATGTATAATAATGAGCTGGAACGGAGCTGGCCTGGTCTAACCCCCCGAGTATCTGTGAGTTTGATTTTTTTATTACTTTGGGGATGTTGTTCAGTGGAGGAGCTAAGGTAAAAACTATATCGAACGTTTGTTGGTGCAAATCTTGCATGTAACGAAGTTTGTATACCCCTTGTATTTCTATATTCAATGTTTTGTGATCAGTCATTGATCACTAGTAGTTTCTAAGCAGATGAAAGTTAGAATTAAATAACACCGGGTATGTGGTCATTGTAGCGGTGGTCAAGTGGTTAACGCTCTGCACTGCCAATCCACAATCCGCCAATCCGGTTCGAATCCTGACCGGGGCACTCTTCTGCGTCTGTCTGGAGTATTGGTAAGTTTACCCAAGGAGAAATCCCAGGGTCGACCGGGACTGGAAACAATCTACATGAAAAAGGTATTCATTGTAGATTCTACCAGTATAGGATCATTGTATGTTCTCATTTCGAATCCACTTCAAACACTTCAAAGGAGTCTCCGTAGCGCGGTGGTAGCGTATTCATCTCGGGATCATGGAGCCAAAGGTTTGATTGGAAGCAATCGTGTTTTCGCGGCTGTAATGTGGCATCTTTTTGTAAGGATCATGTGCGTTAACAAGACAGGTGCATGCTAGATGACTCTTATACCTTTGTTTCTCGAATACTTCCGAATACTAAAATACGATCAGAATTAAACGTATAAAGTAAAAGAAAACTTACTTTTTAGATGTCAGATTTGCTCTAGCCTTACTTAAATTCTTTACTTTTTGCTGACTTTTTCATCAAACCTAATACAAACTCAGAATTATCTCGAACGGGAAACGGACATAAATTGCGGCGAATTTACATAATCTAAAACAGTTGGACTTTCCAAAAGGCCCAGCTATAGTAAACTAGTTATTGTTAACGTATAATTATCATGAATTATCAGAACTTGTATATTTTCATATACAATATACAACTTATGTTAGGATTGAGAAGAGCTCATAACTTCTGTGAAAAGAATGTTTGATTAACCAAATCCCTCGTCATTTAATATAGGTTTTATTTTTCCAAGTAAAAGGATGTATTTTATACGACGACCCAAAATTAACCCCACGTACCATGAGACTCGGATGCGAAAAGTTCGGATTCCCAGGATACAGACAATTAGTCCCTTAATGATCTTGCTAAAGGGGCCAAGAGCCCCGTCATCAATGATAAGTATCATCAACAATTCTCCTTTTTTACACTTTTAACAGTGTATAGAGTCTACGGTCTGCCTGAGCAAGATTGAGGTTAGCGGCTAATATCCACATTTTGACCCGCTCTAATCTGATCGTTCAAATGTGTTCGTTATCGTAAACCAGCTATTGTTTATAATAGGACAATTGTGTATAAACCCAATAAAAATAACAATTGTAAATTACATTCCACTAAACTGGATTTTCCGTGTGAATATCCGATGAAATTTACTTTAGGCCAAACAACTTTATATTTTAAGTCCTTGACGCTTGTTCACAACATGAAATATGTTTATTAATTGCCCACGTTCATGAAATGATTGTGGTGGAAAATAACGTATCTAAGCGAAAAAAGCAAAAAAAAAAAATAAAGGCGCACATTGTATTACCAATCGCAAAGGCCATACTGCATTCTGGTGAAGTAAGTTTTTTTTAACAAATAGAATAATTTGAAAAAATTGTAACATTTTCTCGGTTACTTCTTGTAAGGAAATAGACGGATTGTCATTTTATGTCTGCCCAGAACAACAAAACAAACACATTTTCACTATGTTAAGTAGACATAATACTGGTATACAGGCTCATATATGTTAGCTAAAAACAGTATTATTAATCAGTTTTCTTAGAGTATAACCAAAGTTAAAATGTATTTCTTCTTTAAATTAAGATGGTCAATTTGAGTTAATTCTAAAAGCTGACAGCACGATACCTTTTCTGTTGTATCAACAAAAACAAACTATGAAACTATCAACAAAAACAAACAAAAAAGAGAACATTTTAAGTGTGACTGAGACTGTATCTAGCCGAAAAACAGCTAAAGATTGGCGACAAAGACACGAGCAACACATATTTGATATTTTTGTCCTTGAAGTGGAATTTCCAATGGTTTTATCCAGTATCGCATTTGTTCTGACTTAACTACCGTGTTACTGAACTCAACAATAAAAAGTTATAAAAGAGGACGTTTATACTACAAGTGATATGTTAAGATATAAAAGATTCCTTGTGTATTGAGTCCTTTTAAAAAGGACATAGAAACATCACTTGTAATCTACTTCCGAACAAATATAAATATTAGATTCAGCAAATACAATAAACTTCAGCTATTACACAGGGCTAAAATAATTGTGTGTACAGTGGATATAATTGGACAAAAGTCTAGCTGTAGCCCTCCTTGTAGTTACACTGTAAAACAGCGTAAAGGTGAAGCTGTATAGCCTACTACATTATCACACCAAATACAGACACCACGAGACAAAGTGGTTCAATCACCAAATCACGCCAGCAGCGCGTGTCTGGTCTGCAAGCTCGTGCACACCTATGGCTACTGGCATTTTTCCCAATTTGGCTTAATATACATAATGCTTGGACAAACCTGAATGGGTATGAGTGGGTATTGCAGTATAAGGTAAAGAAAAACTCCCTAGTTTTTCAAAAGTCTCTGAAAACCTGCCTGGTGATACGACTCATGTTAGTCCATTCACAAAGCAATGCCCAGCTACACGTTATGAAATGCTGCATGTCTAAGCCAAGATACAGGATGTGAATATGGCATAGGGTCTTACCTCAGCTTTGCTTAACGTTGTATACATTGTAGACATGTCCAATTACACACACGTCCGTCGTCTAGCTGTGTACAACAATCACAGTTATTAACCCCAGCTCGCTCAACGCAGAACAAATGTCCAATCGCATATGCCTTAGCTCGGATATGGCACTTAGGACCAGCTGCATGCAGTTTCACGTTGTAATATGGCACAAAAGTTCACCTTTACGTTGTAGTATTGCATAGAGTCCAGTATAATAGCTACGCATTGTAGAATGGCATAATTAAGGTATACACGCCTTTTTTAGCTGCACGTTGAAATTTGACACAAAAGTTTAAGAATCTGCATGTTGTAGGCTACTATTGCATAATTTTAAGTTCGGCTGTACGTGATATGCCAAAGAAATCCACTTGCTCGTCTCAAATCAACTTCACGTTGTGAGCTATCACAAAAGCCTTAAGTTTATCTACAAGACTCTGTTTAGCTACACTTTATAAGTAACTCGTTCAGTTGAACACGTTGAAGTATGGCTCAAAGTCCAGTTGCACGTCTTAGCATAGCTATATGCTATGTAATATGAAAGATAAGTCCAGCTTTACGCTATATGCTATGTAATATGAAAGATAAGTCCAGCTTTACGCTATATGCTATGTAATATGAAAGATAAGTCCAGCTTTACGCTTTATGCTATGTAATATGAAAGATAAGTCCAGCTTTACGCTTAAGCTCAATTATATGATGTTATTTGGCAAAACTGTCAAACTGCAAGGTTTAGTCCAGCCTAACGTTGTACACTACCATGTCCACAATAGCGAACATCTTAATCCAGCTTCTTTGTAAATTGGCAAAAGGGTTCATCTGCACGTTGTAAACTTGGTACATTAGTCGACATATATGTCTCGGCGCATCTACACGATGTAAAATAGGCACGCAAGTCCAGTTGAACGCCACAGTTCATATAGTCGTTGTTAAATTGTACAAAAAGCACAGCTGCAAACATCAGCCACACGCAGAACAAATGGCACAACTGCATGGCCAACCTCAAATACGCGTAGTAATATGTCACAAAAGCATAGCATCAGCTCTGCTACATGCTGCAAAATTTCACAAAAATCTAACAGCAATCTTAGATCAGCTACACGATGTAACATGGCAAAACAAAGTGTAGCTGTAAACCTCAGCTTAGTTACACGTTGAATAAATGGCATATATACGTCTAACCCATCAACACATAAAAGTGTAGCTTCATGCATTGCCATTAGTCTGAATGTGGGGAAAAAAAAAAAAAAAAAAAAAAAAAAAAAAAAAAAAAAAGAAAGAAAGGGGGGGAGAAAAATTTTAAAAAAAATTAAAAAAAAAAGTGAGAAATTATTTTTTTTTTTTTTTTTTTTTTTTTTTTTTTTTTTTTTTTTTTTTTTTTTTTTTTTTTTTTTTTTTTTTTTTTTTTTTTTAAAAAAAAAAAAAAAAAAAAAATTATAAAAAAAAAAAAAAATTTTTTTTTTTTTTTTTTTTAGGGGAATTTTTTTTTTTTTTTTTTTTTTTTTTTTTTTTTTTTTTTAGGGGGGTTTGGTGGGGGGGGGGGGGGGGCGGGTTTTTTTTTTTTGGGGAAAACCACCCCAAAGGCAGAGCCGATAGACAGAAAAATGCAAGACATTCTGACTGGTTTAACTTTAACCCGGTTGAAATAAAAACCACTTTGAACTAAAGATTTTTGATTCAGTCTTCAGTTTAATCATGTTACATATAACGTCCAGCTTAGAAGTTCAAAACTGCAATATATTCGTGTTTTCATTAAAAAACATTTTTCTTACCTGGTAGAAACATCTCAACCTATATTCATATACATATACCCGTAATGAGGACTCAAAAATGTGGTAAACGATGTCAGAGCCCATTTACTTGGGTGAAGACAAATCACACCTGTCCCTTGAAATTATACCATACCTTCGATAGGATCAAATATCGTTCCACATTCAAATTGATGTCCTTATTGGAAAAACCGAAGGTTTAAGATTGCAGAGGTATGTATAATGGCTTTTTGGTTATACTGCACTGTCTTCATACCAGTTGATCAGCCTTCTCCTCTTCAAATGTCTCAGTCCCTTTTACTCTTCTAAAAATAAATGAAATAATTGTTCAATCAATTCCTAAATATTCAACAAAAAAACTCAAAATATTTCGTCACATTTCACTGAACCAAGTTTACGAGTTGTCAACCTAAGTCACGTAGATACGTTTAAGCAAATTTGTATGACAAAAATGGAGAGCGAAGCTGCGAGTACACCTAACCGGTTATATATGGATAAGCCTGGAATAATATGGCGTTATGGACGGCCGGATTACTCCCTCGTCAACGAAAAATTCCAAACAGAAAGAACAAAAATACATGAAGAAGGATCGCTTGAAAAAATTGTCGAAGATCTGGTTAAAACTTGGGAAATGGAGAGTGGGAACAAGATGCACTCAGAAGTAGGTCTAAATTTTTAGTACGAAGAAGTGTCTAGTCTGTAACGTAAAAGTGTTTTTTTTTCCAAATATCACATTTTTAATTATTTTGTCTTTTTTTTTGGATATTAGTGATCATGAATTTATTATTCAACGTATAGTTTGTTTCAACGTGAAACAAACTGTCCGCTTCGGCTAACAAATTATATTTGTATTCCGTAAACAATCACCATGAGTTTCAACAAAAAGATAAAACATCTTTGTTTATTTGGCCTGTAATAAGGCATTTATTTGTCAAGAAAGAAACCCACATTCTTGTATTGCCAATATATAATTTCAGACGGAGTGTCTCTCGTACGTTTTATTTGAAAGGTAATATTTGTTGTTTCACGCAATGCAACGTGTGTGTATGCTTGTGTCTAGACTGGCATCAGTCGTTAGAGTCAATACCTCCTGTCTTTTCTGTGCATTTTTATAACATTTTCAAAATTTCTCCTTCCCCTGACTCTAACGTGTTGAGATGAGCATTGATTGAGAAAATTTTTTGATAGAGATACTTTCTAAAAAGAAAAAATGACTTAAAGAGAAAAAAAAAGAACTCTCAATCTCAACAGACTTTTATAAGTCTAGCTTGTGTCGTGCACTGAACAATTTTCTAAGTGAGCGCTACGGGATTCTTGTTCAGAAATGCTGTTCGTATATTATAGGACTGGGAGACTATCGATCAAGACAAATTCTACGTCAGGGTGAATGGTGGAGAGAAGTTTACCGCGGATGATTACCTAAAACATGGCAATTACAACTTGATGCTCCGCAATAACCCGCTGTACGACGCTATGACAGAGACCTATGATTCTTCACAAGATTTATTCAGAGGTGTGTTCAAGACTGGTTTTGCCTGGGAAGTACTGGATGTGTTTTCAGGTATACTTGCACAGTTAAATTTCTCTGAAGTAGCCGGTCAATGTATTCATCAAAAGTGCCAACTTCAGTTGATTAAAAAAGATATATATTTAATACGAAAAGAGCATAAGAGACGACGAGGGCGTATTTTCAAGGGAGACAATTTCATCAATAAGCCAACAATTTGCACAGGAATGTTGGCAATTAATGATTTAATTCTCTTATTTATGTAACTATTATCTTTCTTACTAATCAGTCATCTATCACGATGTTCATTAAATATTGGAGCAAGTATTATCATAAATAAGCCAACTTACATATAGCTTTTTCATTTTTATTTATTCTAATTTGTTTTCAGGTCCACCAATAGTGTCATTCACATGGCGCCACTGGGGGAACTTTGAAGGGAACTATAAAGACACTCCTGCAAGTGGTGAAACTATGGAAATGTTTGGAAGCTGTGTTACCAAGGTAAACGATCAATTGAAAATACAGTCGGTTGATGTATATTACGACCCCAATACTTTGATGACGAAACTTACTGCTGGTGGTACCCGGTCACGCAGAAAATGTCCTTTCTGATAATGTGGAATATCATTTGACGGATAGTATATGCTTCAGAACGGGCTGGTTTTAGGACACTAAAACTTTACGGTGCGTCATGGTGTAATGAACTCTTATCATTGAACGAAAATACGTCTAATATATTTTTGCTCATAACGTGTATAAATGTAGTTACTTTATAACCGTAGTTTGAATATATATAACTTCAATATATGGTCTAGCAATCGAACGGTACAAAAAACACATTTTTGTCATACAAATAATGATTTTTCAATAAAAAAATAAATGAACAGCATCAAGTCAAAAACAGATGGTATCAGCGTTTAAACACAAAACCCTGTTAATAAAAGCTGTCAAAGAAAACAAAACCCATATCACTTTCATTCATATAAACGTATTTATGGGGAGACACGGGACGATAGTGTCTCTCCATTCAAAGTTCAAATTCTGTACTATACTGATGTTCGTGATCTACTACATACAACCAAAACAAATATTAACTGTAAATTTTGTTTTAAAATACCTCTGAATTGTAAAAAGGCAATAATTGATGCCAAGATCTCTATCACGTGCTATAAACCTTGATAAATTGCAGAGTACGAACCCGACTCTGCCATATCGCTACATATGGGAGTTCGACTCTGCTTAATCTCAAAGAGCGAACCCGACACTGCTAAATAACAAAGTGCGAGTTCGACACTGCTAAATAACAAAGTGCGAACCCAACACTGCTAATTCACCAAGTGCGAACCCGACTCTGCTAATTCACCAAGTGCGAACCAAACTCTGCTAATTCACCAAGAGCGAGTTCGACACTGCTAAATCACAAAGTGAGAACCCGACTCTGCTAATTTACCAAGAGCTAGTTCGACACTGCTAAATCACAAAGTGAGAACCTGACTCTGCTAATTCACCAAGAGCGAGTTCGACACTGTTAAATCACAAAGTGAGAACCAGACTCTGCTAATTCACCAAGAGCTAGACCGACACTGCTAAATAACAAAGTGAGAACCCGACTCTACCAATTCGCCAAGAGCGAGTTCGACACTGCTTAATCACAAGGTGAGAACCCGACACTGCTAATTTACCAAGAGCGATTTCGACACTGCTAAATCACAAAGAGCCTACCCACACTGTATCGGCAAAACGCTGGCTCCAATTTAACGATACTGCTCCGACTAACGTAACGACAAGGCTCCAACAAAAATGACTGATTTAGTAAACAAAGCCCAAGTCAGTATAACAGGTTCGTGTATTTTTTTCTATTTTACATGGTAAATCGCAACTTCTGCAGAAACGAATACTCTTACGGAATGCTCACTTCTTTCCTGCATTACCGTAGCTAGTCGGCTGTTTCAGACATCGATGCGTGCGAAAGTAATGCAAGTTGAATGCAAAGGATTCAACGGTAAAAAGTGCAAAACAGACCCAAAATGCATGAATTTTGCTCAAAATATCGAAGTTAAGGTGTTTAGCATAAAAGATATGCATTAGCATGCAACTTTGTGTCAAATATCGTAAGCATATACCAACAATTTACCGATCTGCTATTTTTATAGGAAAAACTTACCCATTTAAATACAACGATTCAGGCTCCAATTGACGATACAACGAAAATGTTCCAATTCGTGTTTCACGGATGTGAGAACCCGACTCTACCAATTCGCCAAGAGCGAATTCGACACTGCTTAATCACAAGGTGAGAACCCGACACTGCTAATTCCAAGTTTCCAAGTTTATTTTGATATAAGCACACAGTTTGTACATTATAACCCACAGTACAAAAACATGAGGCAGATAAATATATAAATAATACAACTATTCGGTCATCGTGACTGAGAGAGGGCAACATGTATGTTTACCTATTGCCAAACTGATTTAACAGTCAGTCGGCTATTGTCAGCTAAAGCGAGGGTAGATACCTTTAATTGGACAAGAGCGAGTTCAACAATGCTTAATCACAAAGTGCGAACCCGACACTTCTAATTTACCAAGAGCGATTTCGACACTGCTAAATCACAAAGAGCCTACCCGACATTGCTAAATCACAAAGTGCGAACCCGACTCTGCTCATTCACAAAGAGCAAGTTCGACTCTGCTAAATCACAAAGTGCGAAATCGACACTGCTAAATCACAAAATGCGAACCAGACTGCCAATTCACCAAGAGCGAGTTCACAAAGAGCGAACCCGACACATCTCAATTACGAAGTGCGAACCCGACTCTGCTAATTCACCAAGTCCAATTGACAAATGCAAGCTTGGCTCTGCTAAATCGACTGGTGCAAGCTCGAATCTGCTAAATCGCCTGGTACGTGATCAACTGATAGATGTGCGTATTTGAAAGAGTGGTGTTCGTATGCAGTCTGATACTGTGACGTAGGTAAAGTACTGTCGTGTTTATCGGGCTTTTAGTGGGATCTATCTCATGTATTATGCCTCGAACACCTTCATCACATATAAATTAAATGAGCAACCGGTAAGAAGCTATGGTCACAATTTCAAGTTTTGTCCCGGTGTTTTTTGTTTAAGTGGTATTGCACTGTCTGTTTGCTTTCCATTTGGGTTGTAAAGGGATCCGTATCATGCCCGATACTTCATATCATTCCAGTGTTCTAGTTGTACATCCCTCTAAAAAGCATCATATCCATGTACCCAAACAGTCTTTTCACACTAAAAATGTCAGTAAATGGTATAGCTAATGAACCGTGCCATCGATAAAACATTAATACACAGCAGCTTTATTCAAAACAAGTTCGTACCACACCTCGTGAATGAGGATGAGAATGAAAACGAAAGCCCTTGTTAGATCAA
The DNA here is from genome assembly GCA_022818135.1 of Saxidomus purpurata. NCBI lineage: Eukaryota > Metazoa > Mollusca > Bivalvia > Venerida > Veneridae > Saxidomus > Saxidomus purpurata. The sequence continues at coordinate 40,876,318 of JAFMSR010000011.1, forward strand.
AGGGAAATGCTGATAACATAGTGAAACGTCAAATCATTCAACAGTCATGGGAAAATGAACAATATTACAATATCATAACAGTCATTAAACATCAGCTATTTTTTAAAAGTCATAACCGTTTTGTGACACATTTTATCCAGCCGTCTTGACTGCAATTAAACACGTGGGTATAGTATGTACTAGTGCGGAAATTTAGCTGGATTTTCCATTGTATTGATTAACAGTAGACGTGATTAATATAGACATTTTAGTAAGACATGCTTTTATTTTATGTTTTTCGGTGGTTTATCGAAATATAACTGTGGATTATATCCTGATAATCTCACTGTTCACTCAGTGAAATTATCAAAATCTTCTACCCGGATTAACATCAAAAAGTAAACCGAGCGTAACGAATATTGGAAACCATACGTCGATGACGTCGTTAAAATGACGTCATAAATGTTTTGCTTTCTGATGACGTTTCCCGCGATGTTTAACATTTTATTGAAACAAACTCAGCAAAAATAGAGTTTAAAACATAAAATAAACAGAAAAATTGTTGGTATCGATGTAATATCACGTTAATTTCACTCGTGAACACCAAAAGTAGTCATTTTTTACACGTGGCTGCGCCACTCGTGAAAATATCACTTTTGGTGCTCACTCGGTGAAATTATATCGTGATCTTACACCGAAACCAACAATTATCCTATATATACATATATAAGGAAGGGTTATTTATAAAAACGCCCCTCATAGGCATTCCTAATTAACGGTTATTAATTTTTGAGTGATTTCATTTGTACCATTCGGAGGGATTGGAGTATGGAGATCCGGGGTGCAATGTCTTAATTGCAAAGGAAAGATCGCGAAAATTTCCCTTTTGTTTCATTCGTTTATTTCATGCTATTTCACGTTATGAACAAACTGTTTATCTTTGTATTGAACTATATCTACCAGCGATTGCTGTTGAAGAATCATGACGTCACGAGGAGAAAATACTCTGCTACTGTTGCCAAAAATATTCTGTTTTCTGAGGCTGTTTTTGTCAGAGATAAAAAAAAACGTATGCCTCGGTTATGGTACGCCATATCGGTCTCCGACAAGAACATATCTTAGTTACAGCTGCTTCAAAAGTTCTGTCGACCCCCTGTTTAATATAGTTCAACATCGCTACACTTGTGTTTTCGGTATATTCTAGCATAAAATGTGCTGTTTTTGCCCATTTTGCCGGTGTTTTAACAGGAGAAAAAACGTGTGTTAACGGGGAGATTCACGCGCCGTTATAACCCGTTTTCATTTATGCGCAGTACAGGGCCGTTGTAAACAATGGACCTGTCTCCAAAGTCTTACATCATGTACGGCGTCAACAGTGCCGGGCTTAAAAACCGCTGGTGACGTCATAAATCTGACGTAAACAACACGGACGTTGTCCCGCGCATTATTGAACGTCGTACCAGTAAGAGCGTTTCATTTTTATTTTAATGATTTTTATGCCCCCGAAGGGTGGCATATTAAAATCGCACCGTCTGTCCGTCTGACCGTCTGTCCGTCTGTCCGTCCGTCCGTCTGTCCGTCTGTCCGTCCGTCCGTGCGTCCCCACTTACAAATTCGTGTCCGGACTGTAACTTTGTCATGCATTGAAGGATTTTAAAATAACTTGGCACACATGTCTAGCACATCAAGACGACGTGTCGCGTGCAAGACCCACATCCCTACCTCAAAGGTGAAGGTCACACTTGGAGTATGAAGGTTATGGAATCCTCTATATATGCACACATTCGTGTCCGGACTGTAACTTTGTCATGCATTGAAGGATTTTAAAATAACTAGGCACACATGTCTAGCACATCAAGACGACGTGTCGCGTGCAAGACCCACGTCCCTAGCTCAAAGGTCAAGGTCATACTTAGAGTTTGAAGGTAATGGATTCCTCTATATATGCATATATGCACACATTCGTGTCCGGACTGTAACTTTGTCATGCATTGAAGGATTTTAAAATAACTTGGCACAAATGTCTAGCACATCAAGACGACGTGTCGCGTGCAAGACCCAGGTCCCTAGCTCAAAGGTCAAGGTCACACTTAGAGTTTGAAGGTAATGGATTCCTCTATATATGCATATATGCACACATTCGTGTCCGGACTGTAACTTTGTCATGCCTTGAAGGATTTTAAAATAGTATGGCACAAATGTCTAGCACATCAAGACGACGTGTCGCGTGCAAGACCCACATCTCTACCACAAAGGTCAAGGTCACACTTAGAGTTTATAGGTAATGGAATCCTGTATATATGCATACATTTGTGTCCGGACTATAACTTTATTATGCTTTGAAGGATTTTAAAATAACTTGGCACAAATGTCTAGCACATCAAGCGGATGTGTCGCGTGCAAGACCCAAGTCCCTACCTCAAAGGTCAAGGTCACACTTAGTGTTTAAAGTAATGGAATACTGTATGCATGATTACTCTGTCATGCATGGAAGGATTTTAAAATTACATAGCACATTTATTGAGCACATGGAGAGGACACAGACTGTGAGGCACCTCTTTCGGGGGCATTCGTCACTTGTGAGGGACAGCTCTTGTTTATGTTATTTATGCTAGAATAGTGTTAACGCACGTTCTTTCGTGTAATAACATCTGCAGAAACCCTCGGGATATGTTGGTGCCCTCGCCCTAACGGGCTCGGGCACCAACCGTCCCTCGGGATTCTGCAGATGTTTTAACACGAAAAAACGTGCGTTAACCCTACATTATTGTGAAATACTGTATAAGTCACTTTCATTGAATGGTCGATGGAAAGTATGTTTTATATCAATTTAGACGGAAGATAGAATTTAGGTCACTATTAATTTAAACAACGTATATTTGATAATGAGTGGTATTATCAACATACTTAGCTTCGTGAAAAGGCTAGATATCAACATAATGATTCATGCCGTTTTATGTGCCAGTGTTTGTTAGATCTTCTCAGCCACTGCCTCATGACGAGCGTGTCCGTCGTCCGTCGTCACAATTAGTTTAACACTGTAGCATCCATATTTCTCAAGCAATCCTCTTCAAACTTGCCTACAATATTCGATTATGAAATAGATCTGACCGGAACTTCCAGGGTTATTGCCCCTGATAGGACACAGCCTTAAAAGCTAACATTATTTCAGCAATTACTAAGTTACGAAATGTGGGTTCAATGTGTATGACCACAAGACCCTGGATCAAATTCAATTCTGGGTCATTTCGGATATATACTGACAGTGTTTAATGTCCCTAATGTTTAAAAATATGATAATAGTTGAGTTAGTTTACACTCTGGGGGCTATCATTTCTCAAACCTTGTATGGACCAACAAACAGTAGTCCTCCACGAAGATTGTTCAGCTTATACTCCTGGGATCAAAATTGGTCCCGCCATCGGATTCACTTCTATTTTTTCTTCGCACACTGCAGCAAACTCTGCTATTTGTTGACCAAAATTATCTTGATCCGAAAAGAGCTTCGTTACTCCCCAGTCCCGAACAGACATCACTTTTTAACCCTTTCTTTCCTAGAAAATTAAGATAAGGTTATAGCATCGATAGGTAAGATCTCAGTATTTCCAGACTAAAAGCTGATCTTCTGTGACGTACAGATTTGTGACGGTCACTAACCTCTTTTTTCATCAGTTTTAAACTTTGCTCACAAATGTATACTCACTGTAAATTTAACTAATTTTTCAAGACATAGTCACTCCCATTCTAATTCAGTAATGACTGCTGTGGATTTAGCCGAAAGTGAAATTGAACATAAACTGAGAAAATCTGCTAAATATTTGAGGGAGAGTTAGTCAAATTATAATATTATGCATTTCAATGCGACGTCATCTACCTAGAACTTGGTAAGGGAATAGCAAAAGAGATGATAAGAAAGCAAGAAACTGAAGACAGTAGGCAGAAAGATAAGTCAGTAGTGGTAAAGGAAATCAAATCCAACTAGATTCTAAATAGAAAAAGGCAACGAAACTATGGTAAATCATCGGTAAAAGACAGATTCAGAGACATTTTCCTCAGAGCAAATAGACAAGACACTCCTTTCATAGATAGAATAACTGAAGGTATAGTAAATCAGATGTTAACATCAGATGTCAATTATACGGGCGAAGCCCGACCATAGGTAAACGTATGTACGAGTATTTAATTGAATACTGAAAGCAATAAAATAACTGATTAGACATATACCCATGCGAAATTAGAAAGTGTCGACTCCGTGTCGATACGATGACATACTTATAACGTTGCACCATCTGTACAGATTTCGCTGACCATTCTTTTTAATTATAAAAATAATCGATCAAATAAAATGACGTAGATCTTTCATGTCATATCAAGGGCTAGGATTGTATAAATTCCGTAAATAGCAACATCAAGGATCTCGGTATGGGTCCCTCGATATGAGAGCTACCGAGGAATAAAATGGATACGAATAATTATGTGTGTAACAATTTTCGAGATATAAAAGAGTTTTTACCGAGTTGAAACATGATTATGTTACGTAGAAAGACAAAGGCGCACACTTAGACATTATGTGTTGCATACCAAGAGAGGTAACTCGCACGAGAACATCGATCACAAATTTTGAAGTTATCTCCCATACACCTATGAGTTATTTAGTAATGCTTTCGCCCGAAAAAGGTTTTGCCTGTTTTCATATTATTTTGACTTGCGTTAGCCTACCCTTTAACGCAGCAATATTATAATATGTTCTACGCTATGTTCCCTTAAAGTGATTCTGAGAATATACAATACTATTCCTACCTCTATCTGTAGTCAAAATGTTTGTAAACAACGCACATTTTCACGACTACTGACAAGTTACGTTATTAAAAAGTGTTTACCGACCAATTAGGAAATTTTTGCTACCAGTCAGTTTATTGCTGTAAACCAGTCTGATAACATGAAATGTAAACCAGTCTGATAAAAATAGAAAGTGCATTCCGACCATTTAGTTAACTTTGGCTACCTGTCAGTTTATTGCTGTAAACCAGTCTGATAACATGAAATTTAAACCAGTCTGGTAAAAATAGAGTGTCAGTTACTGTACAGTGATACTTCCATTCAAAAGCAAACTGAAGTGTGACTGTAAATTTAACATTAAAAAATTGAGTCATAGTAACGTAATAGATCCACATTACCCGATAGCGGAAGATAATGGCATGTTTGACCGATATCGGTTTTTATACTGGCCGAAAAATAAAAACGTTTCTCTACTTTTTAAACGTTAACATAAGCATATAAAATAATTTGAAGTTTACATGGATAAAAGATGGAAATATCAACTTTTTGACAATGTCAAAGCTACATACTAAACAGTGGTTTTACCCATTCTTCATCGTACCTTCTTAGGCGATTTTCTTTTATTTAATAACGTTTTGTTTAAAGAACTTTACACTACTTCACTTACATGTTACATTTTCCAATAATTCCGACCATAGGTAAACGTATGTACGAGTATTTAATTGAACACTGAAAGCAATAAAATAAGGGATTTGTCATATACCGATGCAACATTGGAAAGTGTCGCCTCCTGGACGGTACGATAACAGACTTATACGGGCGAAAGCTCGAAAGGCGCGAAGCGCACTTCGGACGAAGCCCGACCATAGGTAAACGTATGTACAAGTATTCAATTGAATACTGAAAGAAATACAATAAGTGATTCGTCATATACCTATACAATATTGGAAAGTGTCGACTCCTGGGCGATACGATAACATACTTATAACGCTGCACCGTCTATAGCTTTCCGCTGCAAATTTTGTTTACAACGTGACGTCATTTATCAAAAGAAATTGTGACGTCATTAAACGTTAGCCATTTTTGTTTTGAAAAACGCATCACTTTTCCATTGAATGCAGGTTTGTACTTTGAAATGTAAAGAGATCCTATTTATACACATTCCTAAAGTTTGATTCTCTTTCTTGTGACGCCATAAAAAGCACCATGTCTTTTCGCAATCCACCCTTGATTCATGGCTCTATGGATATTCGATACCAATAATTCTCGTAACCTAAACCGTGTTTGCGTCCCCTGAAAAGTCGTACCATTGCTAAAAATGAAATACTTTTATGCTTTCGCCCAATATAGGTACCGGGTATTGCCTATTTTCATTAGCTGCAATCTACATACAGTAGCATATAGTTCATATAGTTATTTTGCCAGATATGGTTAAAACCAATATAAACATTAAAGTTTCTTAGGCAATTTTGAATATTGTTTTCCCTAATCTAAATTGATTAGGTTGTGCCAAGGACCTATATACATATATGTGTATATAGGTCCGTGGTTGTGCGCAAGTTTGTTTTGATTGAGTTAAACATTTCATTTTTTATATACATCTTTTTTATATACATCTACATGTCATAATGAAAATTAAGAACACAAACATCTACTTTTTAAAACAATGATAAAAAAGTCAGTATTTCTCTCAATATCCATCTTACTGGTCATTTTGCAAAGCTAAGCAGCTTGGATAAAATTTCTCTGGTCCCCCTCCCACTTCTTGTTTAGTCTGTTTTTAAAGGCGTTGATTGAAGGTACGGTGATTACTTCTTCTGGTAATTTGTTCCACTTTTCAACCACCCTCTGACTAAAGGTAGCCCGCCTTAGTTCAGTCCGTGACCTCACTTTTTTTATTTTGTCAATCCTAACATGACCCTGCATGATTGTGTACGTTTCAACCATGTCAGCTCTGTGCCGCTTATATTCAAGACTTGGGATACCTAAACTTTTCATTCTCTTAGGGTAACTTAGATTGGACAGTCCTTTCACTATTCTGGTTGCTCTTCTCTGAACATTTTCTAAAGCTTTTTGTTCTTTTTTAAACCAAGGGGACCACACCCTGTACATCATACTCTAGATGAGGCCTCAACAATTGCCTTATATAAAATCAAAAACATATTTTTGACATATATTTAAAGGTCTTCATTATTAGCCCTAGATTTTTGTTTGCTAATTTCACTTTTATATTTACGTGGTTATTAAAAGTTTGGGATCAAAATTAAGTATGTTTTTTTCTCATAAATTCATACACTTTCCAAAAGTGTGATGCTCATAATTGTGACGCCATAAAAGGCACCATTTCTTTTCGCTATCAACATTTGATTCATGACTCTATGGATATTCGGTACCAATAATTTTCGTAACCTAAACCGTGTTTGCTTTCCCTCAACATTAGTACTATGTCTAAAAATGAAATTCCTGTTATGCTTTCGCCCGATATAGCTATTGCCTATTTTCATATTATATCGACCGCGCCCGCAATGATAAGTATATCAAATCTGACGGTATGAGACGCCTAAATCGGTGAAAACCGGAAGCAGGTTATTTTGTCTAGGGAACATGCAGACCTACACTATGTGTTTGATTGCTGATTGGCTGAAACTAAGTGGATGCATACAAGAAAAATCTAAAGAGACGTTTGAAATAATCGCTGCATGATAGATCACAAATGAAATATGAAGAGAAAAATCTGGATATAAATTATAATCAAAATATTTGGTATTTGAAAATACTGACATATTTGGTCGGTGAACACTAAAACTGGTTGCAGTGCCCGTACCCGCTTATGTTCAGCCCTCCCTCCGTCTCACCCGACACTCACATCCTCTTTCTTTCATGCAGATCCCTAACTCCATGTAACTATTACAAATATTCCTTTTTTCCTAGCATTCCCCACTATAGTCCTATGGAACTCACTGCCATCTGAACTTGTGCAAGTCCCTACCCTATGGACCAATTTAGACAGGGTATGACCACTCTTCCCCACCACGTTTAAAATGAAAATATTGTTTTTATCTGTTTTAGCTGTATAATTTCTCTTCTTAACTAACACTATCAACTTTTTATCACCTTCAACTCTCACAAATACATGTATAGTATTACTTTTATTCTCCTTTACATTTCTTCATTTTCTAAACTCTTGCACAGACACGCACCTGCACATAATACTCGGAAAGAGGGTTTGCAGTATACGGACAAGGTGAGGTAGGTGAGGAGTGGGAGTGTAGGGTAGGTCGGTAGGGAAGGTAGGCAGATAAGAGTGCCAAAAAAATAAGAGTGGGGGGTGGTGTCATTGGAGCTCCAAATTAGCTGGAATAAAGTATTGGATCACATGTATAAATTTTGTTATTTTTATAGTAGGTACTAGAAATGATTCTACAAAAATTAAGTGGTATATCATTTCAGCAGTCGGTGAGATTTTGGGTAGTCGCACTGGAAGAAATCCTTATAATGTAAGGGTCTATGGACCCAGATGTATTTAGGCGTGTGATACCTAAAGTTCGTTTTCATGGCACCAGGTTTAAATTACTGACGACTGCAGTATCCGGCGTGATCTTTTCGGTCTATTTTCGTTTTGCATACTTTTTTGTGGACGCAGTTGATAAAGATTTGAATACTAGGTAATTTGCCAACATAAATATATCATGAAAATAATGGAAATCATACGGGAGTCAACGACAATATGGAAGATAGTAAATGTAACAGACTTGGCATTTAAAAGGTTTACATTAAAACCAATGCATAAAGACATGTATAGAGAATTTAATGTCGGGTTAAATTTTAGCAATACTCGGTGTCTTACATTCAAGGTGAAAATAATTAAATATAGAATCATATACTTCACTTATTTAGTTTGAGAGATCCAGGTAATAGTGATAGTCAAAAATGGACATTTGACGTCGTTGTTCAGGAGCATGGAACGAGGGCGCAAAAACAAGATTTGACATATCAGCTAGAACATCGCAATTTCCTTGAAAGAAGTTGTTATTGTGAGGGTATTGTTTATGCTGGAATCTCTTTGTTGGGCTTTGGTATTGTTAGTCGTTGGCTCATGATTTACTGTTTTGGAATGGAGGTAAGTTTGCTTTCAAATAATACCGTTAGACAAGTATCGTTACTGGAGATGTTTTGGTCTCATAAGTTACTTGTATTAAAAATTGTTGGCATGGTATATGATATGTTTCAGATAAGTTTGAAAGGAGGGAAAAAGGGAATTAAAATATTAATTGCCAAGTAACTTGAAGTGAATATACTAGATCTGGTGAGCAAAAACATAAAATAAAGGGGTTCAAAGGCGCGATGCCAGTCATTATTTTAGCAAATATTACTCAAACCAATGATTGATATTTGAAGATACCTTTGTTATCAATACAATTCCTTTATCGGGAAATACACATAAAGGTTTAAAGTTTTACACGACATGTGATCATTGCTATTAATTTGTGTAAAAAATGATGAAAAGTAATTATCTGGTCATTCTTTCTTACATCTTTTTTTATGGTAGAGCTGTACAGACAAAAAAATCTTTAGATGAAGGTTTGCCCCCAAAATGGATGGTAACTCTACCATTTTTAATGCAACAAGTAGTATCACTTATGGAACTGAATAATGTTTGGAGTCAGCTTGTTACATACTTATAAGAACATTTTACTTAAAGATAGGGTATAGGCTATAAGTAAAAGGTATCATGAGTCAGTAGCAATTTTAAGCCGAATGACGGCATTTTCACAAAGTGCTAATGTTTTACCATTAAAAGGGTCACCATACTGTAATGCAATTACATAGTTTACATTTAGTTAGCAGAATTTAATACTGTCATACTAGTTTGCAATATGGTAGTAGCTGGTATTGTCAAATTCGCCATTTTTCAAGGAAAAAGTTAAAATTGACCTAAATATACGAAATCACCTTTATAACATGTTTAGTACAAGTTATATAGGAAATTGCCTGATCTCAGAGTAACCAAACCAGTATGGCAGTATATGCAGTCAAACTGAATAGAATGGTAGAGAATTGCTACCAAGTTGGGCAGGAGCATGAAGAGGGTATAAAAATCATGTTATTTGACTTACCAGCGAACTCTATGGTCCACTTAAGGGCTATGTAGCAAACTCTCCACAAAACTACTCATCTCCGTATGTAGAATTTCAACGTTGAAAAACTGTATTACTTGAAGATCAATTAATATATTTATTGATTTTGAGTGGTTCTTAAAATGGGCGTTGAAAGCCCTTCAAACACTCTGACCCTTTATGTGATGATGGTTACCATTATGTAAACTGAATGACCAAAACATTTTCCAATAGGCATGAATGCCACACCCACCAACACCCTGTAAAAAGTAGTACGGTAGGTTTTACAGGCTTGGCAAGTTGCCTGCCCTTTCTTAGGATTTGTCAAGACATTAAACTACTACAAGAAGAAAGTACCTTTTTATGTCAAACATACTCAAATGCTGTCAAGTAACTTCATAATCATTTCACCTGTATTGTTTTATTTATCTGTCTGACTCCCCTTTCGTGTGTTAATGGCAGTTTTCTAAGGTTCAGAAACAAACCGGGTTCCTTGCATCAAAAAGTGATATTTATGTAAAATAACAAATGTGGAAAATATTTATAAGACAAATTTCTTGCACTGATTGTCTGGTATTTTATAGGAAATATGATGAAGGAAATGGACAAACAAGAGTGGAGAAGGAGTATTCATACAGTAAGTATGTTACTTGTAGTTATGGTAACATTTGGTTGGATTTGATTTAATCATACAATTTTAACCATAATCGTACCAAATTTTCCAAATGAACTTTTCAGGTATGACATTTCCATTAACTGTTCATAAGGGACTATGCGAAAATATTCTGATTGAATAATGAACAGTGCAGGTCATGATTATTCAATTTATACTGCTGACCTATTTTCAAAAACCAAAAGGAGTCCCTGAGTTCCCATCACAAGGCTGGAAAAATGGGACTTGAGTGATTTATAAACACAATCTGTTTAAGTATTAAATATTACAGCTGCTGCTTCTTAAAGAACCATGGTTACCAATCTTAAAGCTGCTCGCTCTCAGATTTTGGTAAAAAAGTAAAGTTCTTCCAACTGTATGAAAATAACGTATTTAAGAACATATAGTCATATAAAAAGGCTCCAGTATAAATTCCTGTTACGTATATCTTTAAATTTCAAATAATACGCTACCAAATAATAAAGCGTTGCAGACGCTTGAAGTTCCAATATAAACATATAGTGTAGCAGTGCCGTAAAACCAACATTTTCAATCTATTTCTGCAAATTCCTACCTAGATTTTTGCTTATATTTTCATTATAGCCTTTAGTTTTATATTTATGTATTATTATGTCAAATTTTTAAAAAATATTTTATCCAATGGTAACTGATAACAAGCAGCTTTAAATATGCTTAAGAAAAATTATGGATTAGCATAAGATAAAATATACCAAGGTTAAATAATACAATAGGTTCTTATTAAAGGGAGAGAAATTTTGTTTCAGTAAATGTAAATGTTTTCAAGTTTGAGCTGTAAGTTGAACTCGTACTTCACAAACTTGTCTCATAATTTATAAGAGAAATTAAAACAGACTCACATTTTGAATTTAGCCTTGCTGTTCCAATATAGACAGGTTGACACAGTTACATTATTCACTTCTTGTAGCTATGCATTTTAAGTTTTAGATAGGGTAGGAATTGTCAATGTTTTAAAACAATCTATGCTTTACAGGCCAGACATGGGCATCTCATGTTATCAGGAGTAATGGCTTTGACGATTCCTTCAATCACAAAAATCCTGGGTAAGTCATGATTTGGTAATTACAAAATTGTTCACCACTTGAGTTCAACTGGCCTCTCTTGCTATTTACACTACTCACAGGAAGGATCTATCCCATGTACAATAACTGATTCAAAATGATTCTATTCAAGAAATAATAACTGTGTCTTGAATAAAATCTAGTCGGGATTTCGAATAGGTACATGTAGTAATGAGGAGTGCATAGCACAAGTAATTTAATATTTGCATCCGAACAACTGACTGTATGTTATTCAATGATAAAAGAAAGGAAAACATTTATTATTTTGATTTCTGTAAAAATTACCCCAAACTTTATTGAATGCATAGCCGTAACTTTGTAACTTTAAAACACAAAATGTGATTGGATGTGCTTGTTTACAAACGTCATATTGTCATATCATTATTGGAGATAGGTGATGAATTTTTTCATGAAATAAAGAATAGGTTGCTTCCTAGCCACTTGTGCATGCATAGTAAACAAGAGTGCCTCAATGGCCAGGGTACATTTCTAAGCAAATTCTGTTAAAACACAGCTTAAACAAGTGGACATTTCTGGTCCAAAAATTAGAATAAAGATGGCAGTATTGTTATTTATTAGTTTACATGTGACATATGCTAAATTAATATCTTGATTTAGAAACAAAAGTCTTTCAAATTATATTAAGTGCTTAAAAGTTTGAGACACCATCCATCTGGCAACTCTTTTTCATGAATTATCAACTTGAATACAAAAGAACAGCATATGTCATCACTGTTTTAGAGTGAATAATTAAAACGTTGTTCTACCCTTATCCTATCAGTAAATTTAGTTTTCAAAATCAATTTAAAATTCAAAGTGCTCCTGGGACTTAAATGATAATTTTACAGTAGCATAGCAGAGGTGTCCACTTTAATGTGTAAACACATTTTAAAAAATTTAAGGATTAAAATTGTTCCTGATGCACATGTTTAACCTTGTTTATGCGATGGTTGTAAATTTTGTGTACACATATCAGTAATGTTGCTTATTGCTGAAACATTATCCTAAATTGACTGTACATTTTATACTAGTAGCTTAATAATTTCAAAGTAACTTTTAATTTAACAGATCAATGACTGTTGAAGGAAAATCTTATGTAGCTCCAAGTGTGAATGTTGGAGAATTTATCTTGTCTGAAGGTATGATACTAATTCAATGATTACTTTCAAAACTATACTAACTTTCTAGTTTCGACTTTAACATACAGTAAGCTAAAGTTATATATACTTAACAACTTTAAAAATGCAACCATTTAATAAGTCAAAGATTTTGAGCAATGAGTAAAATTGCTATTTTTATGCCCCCGATGGGGGGCATATTAAAATCGCACCGTCTGTTCGTCTGTCCGTCCGTCCGTCTGTCCGTCCGTCTGTGCGTCCCCACTTACAATTCGTGTCCAGACTGTAACTCTGTCATGCATTGAAGGATTTTAAAATAACTTGGCACACATGTCTAGCACATCAAGAGGACGTGTCGCGTGCAAGACCCACGTCCCTAGCTCAAAGGTCAAGGTCAAACTTAGAGTTTGAAGGTAACGGATTCCTCTATATATGCATATATGCACACATTCGTGTCCGGACTGTAATTTTGTCATGCATTGAAGGATTTTAAAATAACTTGGCACAAATGTCTAGCACATCAAGACGACGTGTCGCGTGCAAGACCTCAAGACCTGCAAGAATCACATCCCTACCTCAAAGGTCAAGGTCACACTTGGGAGTATGAAGGTTATGGAATCCTCTATATATGCACACATTCGTGTCCGGACGTAACTTTGTCATGCATTGAAGGATTTTAAAATAACTTGGCACAAATGTCTAGCACATCAAGACGACGTGTCGCGTACAAGACCCACGTCCCTAGCTCAAAGGTCAAGGTCAAACTTAGAGTTTGAAGGTAACGGATTCCTCTATATATGCATATATGCACACATTCGTGTCCGGACTGTAATTTTGTCATGCATTGAAGGATTTTAAAATAACTTGGCACAAATGTCTAGCACATCAAGACGACGTGTCGCGTGCAAGACCTCAAGACCTGCAAGAATCACATCCCTACCTCAAAGGTCAAGGTCACACTTGGGAGTATGAAGGTTATGGAATCCTCTATATATGCACACATTCGTGTCCGGACTGTAACTTTGTCATGCATTGAAGGATTTTAAAATAACTTGGCACAAATGTCTAGCACATCAAGACGACGTGTCGCGTACAAGACCCACGTCCCTAGCTCAAAGGTCAAGGTCAAACTTAGAGTTTGAAGGTAACGGATTCCTCTATATATGCATATATGCACACATTCGTGTCCGGACTGTAACTTTGTCATGCATTGAAGGATTTTAAAATAACTTGGCACAAATGTCTAGCACATCAAGACGACGTGTTGCGTGCAAGACCCACGTCCCTTGCTCAAAGGTCAAGGTCACACTTAGGGTTTGAAGGTAATGGATTCCTCTATATATGCATATATGCACACATTCGTGTCCGGACTGTAACTTTGTCATGCATTGAAGGATTTTAAAATAATTTGGCACAAATGTCTAGCACATCAAGATGACTTGTCATGTGCAAGACCCACATCCCTACCACAAAGGTCAAGGTCACACTTAGAGTTTATAGGTAATGGAATCCTGTATATATGCATACATTTGTGTCCGGACTATAACTTTATCATGCTTTGAAGGATTTTAAAATAACTTGGCACAAATGTCTAGCACATCAAGCGGATGTGTTGCGTGCAAGACCCAAGTCCCTACCACAAAGGTCAAGGTCACACTTAGTGTTTAAAGTAATGGAAAACTGTATGGTTACTCTGTCATGCATGGAAGGATTTTAAAATTACATAGCACATTTATTGAGCACATGGAGAGGACACAGACTGTGAGGCACCTCTTTCGGGGGCATTCGTCACTTGTGAGGGACAGCTCTTGTTTCATTATGAAATCATGTTTCAATTGAATTATGCTTGAGTTTTGTAATAAACAAAAACCAAGGACTGGCAAAAAGTGTGGTGTTCTTGAATTTTCCAAATTACGCTTGCAGTTACGACAAAATACCCGTCAAATCTCTGGTTGCGTTTTGAAAGTTGTTAAGTAAAGTAAGTAGCTGGAGGTAGGGAGCAGAGCCTGCTCTACCATCCACCAAGTCGGAATGTTGGCAAATGTACCAAATTCTGCAAAGCGGCAAAGAAATTTGAAAACAGCAGTGTAAATTTTAACTTTATAAAACAGCAACATGTTTTGACTTCTACTGGCCCAATATACCAACCATAATCATTATTGTTGTATAATGCATTTATAGTGAAATGTACAAGCAGATTCAACAATATCACATGAGTATCAAATAATCAATAAAAATCACTCGAGGCAATATGACCTTACTGCATGTCAGACCTTTTTTTTCATTTTGAATTGAAGTGACATTCTTAAATTTTATGAGCACTGGAACATTGATTTTCCTTTATGTTGTAGGTAGATTATTAATGTACAAGTATACCATTTTTCAGGTTTTATGCCATTTTACAGGTTTGAAGTCTAAAATTAGTGGTTTTAAACAGCTATATATGGATCCTCGGCAGTTCTCAGAAAGACATGGTGTGACAGTATTTGACGGTATGATATATCATAGTGCAAACCCCATACATCCACAGGTTAGTGCTTAGTTACCAGATTTACATACTAAAACTGTCTTTCACAGACTAGGACTGCCTTTCACAGACTAGGACTGCCTTTCACAGACTAGGACAGTAGGACTGCCTTTCACAGATTAAATCTTGTCTTTCACAGATGGACTGTACAACTATCTTTTACAGACTCAAATTAAAACTCCTTTTCGCAGACCAAAATTCATCTGGCAGAGATTAAAACTGTTACATTTTAAACTTTTCTTGATCTTGAAAACAGACTCAAGACTAACATTTTTGGGTTATTATCAGTTATCAGATATTTCTACAAGCAGATTTGGGAATGACTATAAAAAGCATATATACATGTATTTGTTATCAGTGTAACCATATTTTATTGATACTTACTTGTACGTAAAACTTTTTTGTGACTTACACACAAAATGACTTGTACACAAAGCAAGAGCACAACACTTTTTGCACAGTTAGTATCATTACTTATGAGGCCCACCACATAAACACTTACCGTTTTCAACATTCACATGGATTAAAAAAATAGTAATTTATCTATCCTAAGTTAGAGCATTGGTTCTTCAAAAGATTAATCCCAGTGGTAGAAAGATGATAGAAAGATATTCAAAATGTGTCAGCATCTTGACAATCCTGAAGTGAATGTTTTCAGCTGACAAATTCAGAAGTTGCAGAATAAAGAGATCATTTGTTGTTTTTTGTCTGTCTGTTTCAGATTGGAGATACGAGAATAAAGTTTGAGTATGCTGGCATTAGTGGCAAGTCTCAGCTTGGACCTCAGACTACAGTATGCAGATAGCACATTGATTATAATATTGCTAACACGTAATTGCCAATTATACAAAAGTTAATACAACGTAAAATGAAATAATGAAAGACGCTTTTATTTTACAACTACTTAACTCAGATTTTGTAGATAAAGGTAGTATTGGTATATATTATTAAAAAACTCATCTCATGTGCCTCCATGTTTTGTTCAGGTGAGCATAGTGGCACGACAGTTGGGCGCAAAATTACTGCCTTACCAGACACTTGCAGGAGATGTGCTGGAGCTCTTACATGAGGGCAGCTTCTCAGCAAAGGTATATCTGCACCTACTATTATTTCCTTGAACAGTAGAACCCCTCCAAACCAGATGAGCCTGTGACTGGACCTTTTGTCTGGTTTGGAGGGCCATTCAGAATTGTTGCTAGTCAGGATGATGGGACAACAACTCAAATGTTGCATGAATACTGTGCATAACACTGCAACACTGCTATCATGTGAATGTTCAAACAGCCAGAAAGGTATAAAAGCTTGGACGTAGTATTAGCTAAGACCAAATCAATTTGATTTCTCATTCTCAGGATTTAAAATATCATGACACTACATGTATATACATTCTTGTAAAAATTGTATTTATTAGTCAAAAGAGTCACCTGTAGATTTCTTAGGGTGTTGAGCACATGTACAGCATCAGTGTATCATTTTCAGACGATGTTTGGTAAGGAACAGATGCAGAACTCTGTACTGACGTGGGCTATGAGGTTTGCAGGCTGGCTTCTTATGTTTATAGGGTTTGGATGTCTCACTAGCATTATCACTACAATAGGTAAAGTATCACAGAACTATTTCATCTCCATACTCCTTTCAAACAAAGCATTTGTTTTTCGACTGCAAAATGTGTGTAAAAGATTTGCGAAGCACCTTGACAGTATTTTTCAAGTGTTCAGTTGTATAACACAAAACAAAGTTATATAAATGTTGAGATTAATTTCAGAGAAAGTTTTTTTGCCAAGTAAAATGACAAGGGGGAAAAACATTATTCTTGACCCAAAGGCTTACCCTGATTGATTTCTGAAATGAGATAAATGCCAATCATTTAATTTGGAGGGTACCATTAGTTAAAGGAGGTATCTCTGAAACTTTACTGAATCTATTGGAATAGCAAAATAGTGCAGATCATGATCAGACTGCACAGATGTGTAGCCAGTAAAGGTTAAATACATGTAATATAATAAGATGAGATAAGCTTTATTTTCAGTTGGCAACAGTACAACAAGTAACATATGCCCTGAATTGGTTTTTAACTGGCTATATACTTAATAAGATTTTTCATTTTTTTCAGTTGACTGGTTACCTATTGTTCGAGACTTTGTTGCCATGGGTGTGTGCTTGATGAACCTGAGTTTGTCAATCAGTCTGTCATTAACGATCATTGCCATAGGTTGGATCTTCTACAGACCGCTACTGGGACTTTCAATACTGGCGCTGGCGATGACACCATTTATAGTATCGAAAATGAATGCTGGTTCATCCAGAAGTAGATATGACTAACAAGCTGCCTTAGTTGTAATGTGCTTAGGGCTGTTCCAGGAAAAAATGTCTAGGGCGGAGGAACAACGAGCTATTTTTATTTGGTGGGTGGGGGGTATTTTTTAATTAAAATTTTCTTGGTAGTGGCCAAAAGATGTATTTAATTTTTTGCGGTTGTCATTGTTTTACTCTATTAATAAATCATTTTTTAAACTGACGTAAATCCGAGAAAATATTTTCGCGGGTGGGGGGTGGGAGGCTCGCCCAAACAGTGCTCTCCCGCCGCGATTCGGTATTTCCGTGAGTTGGCATACGAGTGTAAATTACGTCCGAAAATTGACTCCATACGCCCAAATTTGAGACCCCCGGCGTACTCCCGGACAAAGCAATATACATTGTGCTACCTAATTGGTGACACATGGTGTTACGTTATTGATACGGATTAATAGTTTACCATCGCCTAAAGACACATCAAGCTGTCAAACTAACTAATGTTTGCATACTTGCCAATCAACGGCATGATACCGCCTCGTGTGGGTGGAGCAAAGATCTACGCATTACGATAATTGATCGATATATTATGAGAAAAGCGTGCATTAATTGTTTAATTCTCCGCGGTTTTAAACAGTTGGACATAATTACCTTGGTATAAACAAAACAAATGTTGTCAATGAATGTATTATAGTTCTCTTTGACAGTGTTGAATTTTCGGCCTTTTTTGGCAGTCGGATCGAAGAACAAATTAAGCCCGAAATCAAAGCGTCATTTAAATAGATCGTCACTTTTTCATCCGATTTTCGGGGCGAATCAAAAATATTTTTCCACTATTTTGACAAAAACCCCTTCAAAATATTGACAAAAACTTACGGATTTGATTAAAGAACTGTTGCTCCAATTTTTTTAAATGCAAATTTCCATCAATAAGTCAGGGTTTCTAGCAATTATTTGATATGTTACATGTGAAATAGTCAGTCAAAAATCGGCGATGTTTTCGTTTGTCATATATTTGCGCGACCCCGACTCAATAAAAGATATTAATATGATGCTTTCAATTGTCAATTGCGTACTCATTGTTCACATGAGTTTAAATACCAATATTTGATTGACTGGGTGACACAAAAAGCTGAAGTATAAACAAACATGAATAAAATTGTTAATGCCATAATTTAAATTTTTTAGGTGGGGGGGTAAATTTGAAATAAAATTTTATGGGGGGTGCCCAAAAAATGATTAAAATTTGATAGGTTGTACCCTAAAAATTGCTGGTCGTTCCTCCCCCCCATAGACATTTTTTCCTGGAACAGCCCTTTACAAATAGTTCTGTGAAATGTAACATGTACTTGAATTACATTCTGATGATTTGGGCTCTGCTGTGTGAAAAACAAACTGTTTGGCTTTGCATACTAGTGTATCTACTTAGTCAGATCTGCAGTTGAAATTGTTTTAATGGTCACATCATGTAAACAGTCAAAATTGCTGTATCCTTACTGGCCATTTTTTATATCAAATACACCTGTATTAAGCAGTGATCTACTTTAAATGGCCGCTTTTAATGCTTCCTTTGACTGGCTACTTAAGATTGGTTTGACTGCTTGCATATGGATATCAAAGACTCTTAAATGTTGCTTAGGCAATCTTATTCCATTGTAATGAAATGATTGGGTACTCTGTATGGATTAAATACAAGTATGTTGGTTTTCTCATACGTGAGCTCAAATTATCTGTTAGTGGAATAAGCCATTTTAAATCTAATCTGTTGTTGATGATCCGTCCTGAAAAGATCTATCACATTTTCATTTAGTTAAAGGATTTTAAGCGGTGTAGGATGGTTCAAAAAGGATGTCGAGACAGTGCGAGTACCAAAGAATGTCATGTGTAGGGTAAAATACATGTTTTATGATATAGAATTTTTCATTCTATGCTCATTTTATTTTATGAGCTTGACGCATAAAAGTGTTTTGGGTTTTCTTCTATGCTTATAATTTGGGCAAATCAGTGTCATTGTGAGTTAAAGTTTAAACTTTTATGTTTTGTAATTTGTACAAAATCTAGGCAAGTGAAATCCAGCAATTATTGTCACCTTAATGTTGTGTTTAAGGTCAATTGGGTCAGTGCTACATGGAAGAAATTGAAATATTGTTTAAATGTTTGTTAAGCTTGTGTATGGAACATGATCCATGATCCATTTAAATTGGGTAATTTTTGCATGACAAAAAAGTTCCTGATTGGAGAGCAGAAAAACTTATTCGCAAATTTTAAATTTGCCAAAGGAGATGTAAAATGAATCTTTCACAAGATTTTTAAGTAAGTTAAGTGTGATATTCACAAAAATATCAAAAACTAAATCATTGCAAATATTACCAAGTTTACAGTATCATAAATGTATCATTGAAAACCTGGTGTAACCAGCGATCTGCTTCACCTGGCATGATCATCTGGGTACTGGGTAAAACGATTTCAGTATGAAGTAGAAACAATTCTAACACAACCTGCAACTTTTCCTTTATAAATAGAGAGTAAAACAATATGTGAATTAGTTTTCATTAAATACATCATGTTTTCCATGAGCAATAAGGCGATAAATGACGCATGGCATCCAATTGCAATCCATATTTACAAGAAATAATTAAATGTTGCTATGTGTTGAAAATAGTTCAGGGTATTTTTCATAGACAATGTCCTGTTGGCATCAAAATAAAAAATTACTTTCATGTACTGTGAATTAATGTTTAAGTAACAGGCTTGTGATCTAATTACACGCATTTGAACTAATATTTATTACACATTAATTCACAGTAAACGATTAATATTTTTTATATTAATTTTGGAAAGATTTAGTATACGAAGGGTTATATCGTTTTTATAAACACAAAACTTAAGACGATTTTCTATACATAAAAGAGGCTCATTAAAGCAGTACATGTAGTTTACAAATTACATAATTATATTTTGTATTTTTCAAATGCTGTAAATATCTTTTGTGTATACATCTCCGCTTAACATTTTGAAATTCTTTAATTCCAGAGGGAATCATTTTATTCACAACACATTGTCTTGAATACAAAATGTGTTCTATTTTCAGCTCGGTCTTTGAGCTTAAATGAGCATATGACGTGTGGGCTATGCTACAATGTATTTGGATGGTTAAATGTCCGTTGTCTACCCCTGATTTAAATTGTATTTACTTCTGAAGTTTATAACTAGAAGCAACAATTCTTGATCAGTCTTAACTAAACTTTGTTCCCATCATGTTAGATAATGGGCTTGAACAGACCACTGTCAAGAGTTATGACCCCTTGTTAACAAAATTGCTGTATTACTAATTTAGACACTTGTTACTGTAAATTAGGAAAATTTTGTGTTATGAAAACTTGGCATTTATCAGCGGGAAATTCACAAAAATGGTGAAAATTAAATAATTACTAACTTTACCAAATTTACAGTAAATTGTACTCTCTAGAAGCCACATATTTTAAGCAATTATAACCAAACTTGAAATGGGCAGATTATGCGCTAGGTCTATTAGTTTCTTCCGTGTTATGATTGACAGTTTGATCTCACACTGTTTACTCTCCAGATACTGCTTCTTGACTCTTAACAACTTGCACACAACTTTTATTTATCCATTCTTGTTAGCAGTTTCTGGTGTGAAATAGATAACATGTATTTGTTCAAGGGAAAAGAAAGAAAGCATGCTGAGTTTTTATTTTGTAGAAGTTTAACGTCCATTTCAACCGTATTTCGGTCATAAGAAAATGCCAATTTTCTCCCAAAGAGACTTACCAGTAGCCGGTAGCAGGGCTCGAATTCATGGCTCTTAATCAGTGAGTGGTTACGATGATTTAAAGTCAGCAACCCTTAACCGCAAATACGACCTTGCAGACTTTGTATCTCATTTACATCTTTATACCATATATGAATCCTACAGGTCCAATTACAGATTTCCGAAGTTCTCTCTTGGCTCGGGTGAGTGATGTAGCGAAATCATGACTTCTTGTTTTATCCTCGTGTTAATTTCTGGGATAATCAAAGTATTTTAAGTCTGGGATAATCAAAGTATTTTAAGTCTTTAGAAAGAATATGTATTCTTTTTACTGATCTAATTATTTATGCAATTGTTGATTATATATTTTTATAATGAATATAGGAATAGAAAAATAAAGAAATTTAATGCAGAGTTTCTTGTTTCTAACTGGTATTCCGACATTTAGGATGGAAATACTGTGCAAACTTTCGGGGAGTGATCACCCTTGGGAGAACAGAAATGTGTAGAGGTGGTCTGGAGAAGTAGATCTGTTATATAATTAAAAAGCCCCCAGGAGCCCCGAAGAGGGCCTCACAGTTGTGTCCTCTCCATGGCTCAATAAATGTGCTATAATTTTAAAACCTTCCAGCATGACAGAGAATCATGCATACAGTATTCCATTACTTTAAACACTAATGTGACCTTGACCTTTGAGGTAGGGACTTGGGTCTTGCACGCGACACATCCGCTTGATGTGCTAGACATTTGTGCACAGTTATTTTAAAATCCTTCAAAGCATAATAAAGTTTAGTCCGGACACAAAGTATGCATATATACAGGATTCCATTACCTATAAACTCTAAAGTGACCTTGACCTTTTGGTAGGGATGTGGGTCATGCACGCGACACGTCGTCTGAGTGCTAGACATTTGTGCACAGTTATTTTAAAACCTTCAAGGCATGACAAAGTTACAGTCCGGACACGAATGTGTGCATATATGCTTATATAGAGGAATCCATTACCTTCAAACTCTAAGAGACCTTGACCTTTGAGCTAGGGACGTGGGTCTTGCACGCGACACGTCGTCTTGATGTGAAAGACATTTGTGCCAAGTTATTTTAAAACCTTCAAGCATGACAAAGTTACAGTCCGGACACGAATGTGTGCATATATGCTTATATGGAGGAATCCATTACCTTCAAACTCTAAGAGACCTTGACCTTTGAGCTAGGGACGTGGGTCTTGCAGGCGACACGTCGTCTTGAGTGCTAGACATGTGTGCCTAGTTATTTTAAAATCCTTCAAGCATGACAAAGTTACAGTCCGGACACAAATGTGGCATATATAGAGGATTCCATAACCTTCATACTCCAAGTGTGACCTTCACCTTTGAGGTAGGGATGTGGGTCTTGCATGCGACACGTCGATTGAGTGCTAGACATGTGTGCCATTAGTTATTTTAAAATCCTTCAATGCATGACAAAGTTACAGTCCGGACACAAATTTGTAAGTGGGGGGGGGGGGGGGGGGGGGGGGGACGGACAGACAGACAGACGGACAGACGGTGCGATTTTAATATGCCACCCTTCGGGGGCATAAAAATGAGAAACAATATCTAAAATATCTAAGCCCTAGGCCTTCCTGTTCTTTAGAAGATTTTCAAAGTTGTGCCTTTGTGTTGCCATAGCATCCAGAGTTCTGCAAGGAATGGAATTATATGAACAACTATGAAAGGGCTTTATGCAAGAAACATCTCTGCCAAGTTATATCATCATTGGCCTATTGGTTTCAGAGATGTCGTTTCAAGGAAAATGTTAACCGAAGTACGCCAGACGGAATGCAATCCTAATAGCTCACTCTGGCACTTTGTGCCAGGTGAGCTAAATATGGGTAAAGCTAGGTTTATGACCTCTATCAATGTGTGAACTTGAAGTACAAAGTCAATCCCTTGAATATTTTTCGAGTTATCCTCTGGACATGCTTTTTTACATCAATGGGAGTAATTCAAAAATTGAGTCGGCTGTAGTTATGGTTCTTTGACATTGCACTTCCTTTCAATGACCTTTATCATTGTATGAAGTATCAACTCAGTCCCTTCAATACTTTTCGAGTTGTGCTCTGGACAAACATGGACAGATGGATAAAATACAAGAATAATCATTTCAGAAAGTCTAAACCAGTTAAAACTTCCAACCAAAAGAGTACAACATGTATATCATTTTATTTTCCCAATTGAACTATTGAACAACATAGTTCTAACATCCATTTTAAATATTTTACAAATACAAACTGTTTCCCCAACAATTCCCCAACTCAAATACAAAGTTTCCCCAATGCAAATACAAAACCTTTTAAATGAGATGTTACTTCACATGTTACTCAATATTGCATAATACTGAACCTAGGTATTCACAAATAAACAGAAAGCAGAGAAAATGGTTATATTTATAAGAGGAAGTAATTTTCAATAAAACTCTATTACTTGATCATACAATATTATGGACATTAATCTAACGTTCTAACAACTTACGTCTGCATATTTTCCCTATCTCATTTAACTTTTTTTCTCCATATTTTGAGAATATTGCTCAGTGATGTATATCATAAAATAAAGGAAAGGAGACTTTTATGATTTGCAGTAAATCTCTCTGCCAGTGAAACAGCTAATGATTAAACCTGTTATACTTTAAATGTACCTGCAAAAACTTTATTGTTTCCTATTACAAACACATATTGTTTAAGCAGGTTCCTTTGACCCTTCCCTCAAATTGGACTCTTCCAACTGCTTGAAAACTTGTCTGAAAGCATCCATTTCACACTGTTTGCAACGGAAGTTGTATTTTCTACCATTATCAGTAAGTCTTGATGTTCTAGACCCTTTGTTAAACTGTTTGCCTACACCTGCAATAATTTTGCTGCCATCATCAACTAAGCTATAATCATTTCTTTCTAATTCTCTTATGTCTCTTTGAGTTCCAACATTAACACAAACTGATAGATCTGCTTCTTCACTGTCTTCTAGTTCTGCTTGTTTTTCTGATGTTCTATCCTTCAATGTAATTGAAGTACATGTATTTGCTTTTCCAAATTTCTCTCCATTCTTACCTGATTTCAACTGTCCATTCTTGCTTGTTTTGAATTGGTCAACTTTGTTTCCCAAATTATCATTGACCAATGCCTTTATCTCTTCTCCTACACTCAGGTCATTGGCACTATTACTTAAAGTTGCAGATTGTTTTGTAACTTTCCTTGCATCCTGAAGAATGGACAAGCTACCATCTAAATTTTCACATTGACTTCCTTTTTCTGGTGATTTAATTTCTACAATAGCTTTCACACTTTTATCTTTCACATTAGTTTCATTTATTGCCACTGAATTATCTCTTGTCAAATTATTGATTCTCAATTTTCTTTTTGATGTATTCATTTGTGTACCAGTCTGAGCAATAACTGATTCCTTACTAGATATATTATGTTCATCTTCAAATCCCTTTGAATTTTCCAATTCATTTGATTTTTCCTCAACTTCATCTGACACAATTTTGTTTAAATAGTGTACTCCAAAGTAGTTCTTTTCCTTCATAATACTGCATTTACCTTTAACATTTGAATTCTGAGCTTGTGTACTAGCCTGAGCAAAAACCAATACAGCAGAAACATTAAACTGATTTCCAGGTTCTTTTTCATGTGAATTTTCTTCCTCAATGTTTTTCACTATTTCATCTGAATGTTTTCTTGCTAGTGACTTCTCCTGCAAATCATTATGCTTCAAACTAACATTCAAATCCCTAACTTGTGTACCAACCTGAGCATTAACTGATCCATCAGAGTTGTTATTGTTATTTTCATTTTCAAATTCCTCATCAGTTGATTCTACACTATCCTCCACATGTTTACCCAGAACTTTTCCAGTTCCTTTGTTTCTATTGTTAGCTTCTACAGAATCTGTATCACTATTAATAACAAGTATTTCCTTACCACTTTCACTTTCTTCTAAGTCTGCATCATTTTGGTACTGTGTCTGCAAATTCATATTGCCTCGTTGACATCTTTTAACAATATATAGTTCTTGTTGATTCGTCAGTGGATCTGATTTTGAGCTTTCTTCATTAGTTCTTCTGAAGTACTTTGACAGTTCCGACTGTTTGAGATCACTTGAAACTTTTGATCTTTTCTTTAATCCCTTATTTCTATTTTCACTTTTACGGATCTCATCATAATTATGTTCACATACATCTTCAACTTCTTCATCTGTGTCATTAGACATTGCTTCTTCTGGAGTTAACATATCAGCTTTATATTTTGTGTTTTCCAACACCCACTGAGCTGTTTTGTTCATCCTCATTTCTTTTTCATTTCCAACAACCTGTAAAAGTTTCAAAGACTTTTTGTTTAAACTGTGAATCTTGTCACTACCAGACTTACTATATGTCTTCATTGCAACTATAGTGTCAAATCTAAAATCATCTTCTGAGGCAGCAAACTGCAGTGGAATTTTCACTGCTGTCCTGGTCTTTGTGCAGGTTTTAGAACGTTTTCTACTTGCTTTAGGAATTTCAATATTCTTTTCTGTATCAACTTTTTTCAAGGTAGCAGTTTCTTTCTTGCTTCTTGAGAAATAACCTGCAACATCTTTTATCTTTGTATTTTGTTCTACTATTCTACTTTTACCTGTGGGATGACTGTCTATTTTCATTTCATGTCTCTTCGGAGACTTTTCTCTGTTTTGATCATTTACATTTTCACACTTTTCAGTTACCTTTTCATTACTCCTTCTAAAAAACTTTAGAACAGCATTCCCTTTGACCGTAAAGTTTTTATGGGTCAACTTTACTCCTATCTGTTTGCTTGTAGAACTGCTATCCGCTGGCAGTTGTTTATCTCTTTCTAACTTGGTAAAGTCTTGTCTATGACTTTCTCTTCTTTCTCCTGTAGTTTGTTTCCCATGTAGTTCCGTAGTTACATTTTCAGCACCTATATTAACTTCTACTGACTTATTGTTAAACAATGTTCTTTTCACTAACAGTCTAGCAGTGTCTTCAGTGTCATGATTTTCTTTCTCATTTTCACTTCCAATAGTACCAAAACTTTTTTGAGGCATTTTTTCTGGGCTTCTACAATTACCCTGAGATACAGACTTTGGACTTTCATAAGTAACCCCTCTTTTTACCTTCTTTGCTTGGGACACTTTTAAGCTTGATTTTCTCTTCAGCCCTTTCTTTACCATTCCTTGTAATTTGTGATTTTTATTGTGCATGAAGGCCTGAACTGAGATGGGTATTTTAATTTTGCTAATCCAGTCATCAGAGATAAAGTCTGCAAAAACTGTCATATCAGCTCTCTCTGCTATACTTAATCCAAAAGGACCTCTCGAGTTACTCTTCACAATGGGAATAATTTTCTTTGGTCTGACAAATGACACAAACTTTCTTAGCTCAGTGAATGAGCTATGGTCTGAATATGGAACGACAAAAACATTATCATTGTTTTCATATGGCACTGCTTCTATCCCATGATACAATGCTGTTGGTAATATCACAATTGTTTGACGTTCCTCATTTACCTGATCCACAAACTTATTACTGACTTTGTGAAACGGAACCACTCTTATCCTATGATCAGACAAGCTATTATCAAACACATCTGGAGTGCCAAGAATTTCCAAAGTTTTGTAAAACTTATCTGGTACTGAAATCCACTCATGAAAATGCATTGCAATTTTACACAGTAGGTCTTCTTTGCCTAGATTCCTCATAGCTATGAGCACATCATGCTCTGGATGCCTTTCCATGATGTCGATGATTCTAGATGTGGCCTCATCCCTTGTAGGGAACACACAATTGGGTGCACAATATGTATTATCAAGGTATAACACATCAACCTTCCCTACAAAAGAAAAGTAAGCTTATAAAGAATGCAGCAAGGAACTATCTAAAACTAGCAGAAGCTGATATAAACATGTTTCCCTGGCATTAGCATAAAATGAACATAGGTGGATGGGGCCCAAACAATATGAATCAGGCAGCCTAGGGCATTTATTTTGCTGAACATAAAATCATCTTCAAGCTCTAACAAACCCATGTATAATATATGAAGACTAATGTTCATGCTTGCTCATGTGCAATTGTCCTGAGCTGGGGTAACTGGAGGTGCCAGAATGCAACCACCATGTGAGGCGTGTGTGTATTGTAAGGAATGAGGGGGGGCCTGCGGGAATGGTAAAACCCCTTGCATATAATTACTCAAACCACCAAGAAGGTGGAACCAGATCAGTGCAATAAACATACTTTCAACACTCTATGACATTCATGTATATAATTATCTTTAATACAAGATTCATAAGCTCCATATGACCTTGATGCACCATAAAACAGCATTCACTCATTCATTTAGTCCAGACCACTGAAAAACTTTACATCAGTTTTACTGTCGACCCTAAATTTAAATTCTGAATATTTCGTCATGGTCGTCCAATGTGCGACAACTGTGTACTGAGAGAATTTTTGGCCAACTTTCCTGTAACATTATTTTTATAAATAATCATTAAAGGCCCGCTATACTAAAACAAGAGGGCCATGATTAACCGATTTTCCTATTTGTTGCCATAATAACCAGAGTTCGACTACACAATGAAGTAACATTGCAAATAACATTTTTTTTTTTTTTTTTTTGGTTTTTTTTTTATAAAATATTTAAAACAATCAGACCTACCCCCCCAGAAGGGTGACCAGGGGTCTGATTTGAACTATCTTGGTAGAAAGGTCCACTAGAGCATTTCTACAGGCAAAATCTAATCTCTAGGCCTTGTGGTTTCAGAAAAAAAGAATCTTTAAGTTTTTCCTATATAAGCCTATGGTTAAAGAGAGTGCACCCCCTGGCGAGGTATTTGACCCAGAAGTCATAATTTGAATAATCTTGGTAGAGGTCCACCAGACAATGCCACATGCTAAATATCTAAGCTCTAGGCCTTGTGGTTTCAGGGAAGAAGATTGTTTAAGTTTTTCCTATTTGTTGCCATAGCAAAGTTCTGCATTGAATGAAATGTTTTTACGACCTTTAATAGAGCTTTAGGCAAGGAACATACCTTCTAAGTTTCGTCAACATTGATCCAGTGGTTTCAGAGGAAATGTTGTTTGAAGGAAATGGTGGACGGACATAAGACAGACCCCCGCAGTGAGTGATCCTAATAAAAAGTGATCCAAAAAAACAGATGCGCCCATCTGCTGTTCTGGGTCCAGAACAGCCCACTACCTGTATATGTGTGCAAACTGATCTAAATCAATATTGCTGATCTTTCACTATTAACCTGCATAGAAATGAAGGATACTGTGTTCACTTACACTTGTGATTCAAAATGACTTTAAAAGTTAAAACTTTGATTTTTACACAGCTTGGCTTATATGTAAAACTTACCAGAGTACTTTGACAAGACTGACTGTGATATCATATCTGGATGATATCTGAAGTCGCCTGTATGTAGAATTGTACCGAAGTATCCCTCCATGAGAAACATGATGGCACCCGGACAATGGCAGGCCTCTAAAGCTGTCACGGTCATCTGCTCTTGGTGCTCTGCATCTAGATAGATAATTTCCGCACAGTCAACCTGAAATGATGAACATGTCTGCTTACAGTAGCAGAATGCAACATTAAGTACTATTACAGGCTTTTTCATTTGAGTCAAACACCACAATGTCATTTCAATTTTTTCCCCTTAAAATAATGTCATCCGCCCACTGCACGGAGATCTTTTTCACTAAAACATGTAAGTTATGTCTTTTTTTCTTTCACAAATGGTGTCACATTTAGCTATCTAAACTTTTGTAACTTTTGACTTGTACTACAAAAATATTCTGTGCAAATGTATATATATTGTGTACAGCAAATTTCTCCATTAATCAGCTCAGTCTGTGATAGCAAATTTTCTTCATCTGTAAGCTTGTACCTCATTCAGACGAAAATTTCAAAGTTGACATTCCTGTGAATTTGCACAGAATCAAGGTGAATTGTATGTGCCCATGTGGTGTGGTGGTTACAGTGTTGGCTCGGCTTCTACAAGAGCATAGGTTTGACCCCTAGTAAGGCTGCTCAGGCAAGACTATTGATGCCATATGTGTTTCTGATCATCCGGCTGTAAATCAGTACCAGTAAAGAAAATCCCTAGCTCTTCCTCTGATACTGAAGCTCATGAAATATTCACAAGAACCTTATCTTTATGTGTTTTCATGAGAGCACTCGCTGGCAAACTGATCATTTCGCTAATTCAAAGTTCTCAGGCAATGAACAATTTCAGAGACATACGAGATGGCTTGCTTTGCGAATTCATAGTTATGTAAATTGATTCAGAGATTAAAAGTCATTAACATTTTGTCTCGCAAATTTGAAGTGATGCAGTAAGTAATTTATGTAATTATTAAGGGTGTAATCCATGTAACTGAGTCTCAAGATTGACTAATAAAAGTTTTTAAAAACTTATTTTTACCAAACTGAAACAGACAAGCTGATCATGAATTCACAAGCTTTACCAGTAAGACTAAGTTATCAATTTTCTTGACAAAATTAATTATACAACATTTTATTCAAACTATGTGCCAGTTACCTGCAGTGAATGAATAAGGTCCTCCCTCACGCCATATCTTTGCACTAGTAACTTGCCAGTCACTTCGGAACAATAGATGGGATAATTCCATGAAGAAGTCAACCCTGAAACAACAACTAATCTTAAGATTTATTCATCGAAAATGATTTTGTCTTTCATGCCTAATAATATTATGTTGATGATTCAGAAGTGGTTAGAGTTACAGTTTGATCAATGCATATGTATGAAACTATGATACAAATATATACTATGTACATATAATATCTAAAGTCAAATGCTACTCCCAAGGGAACCACCATCCCTGCCCCCCACCCCCCTGAATACATGTATCAGAAGGAAATCTTTCAGAAGTGCCTAAAACAAAATGCTGAGTGAATGTTCTTGCTACATGGATATCCCTATTAAGAGATTAAGTTATGTCTTTGTTAGAGAAAGTCCATAAAACTGTTTTGTAATTTTGATATTTGCAGCTTTATATACAGTTTTAGGTGGTCGCAAATATTTTTAACCCTATTCTAATGCACAGTGTGTTTAAATGAGACATTATAATGCTGATTTTTACGACTGTATACATGTATAAGTTATTTAACCATTGCAAATTTAAAACGACATAACCGATCAGAAATGACGTTACAACGGAAATGCACGAGACTAGTGCATCACATAACTACAGGTTTGGTCTAAGAAACAAAGAAAATATTTCAATTAGATTTATCTTTTTATATATATTGGTGAATACACCTGCCTCAATTATCATTCTTCCTGCAGGTTCTTTGTAAACCTATTTCACCCTTAAAGGGAGACATCTTGCAACCTTGTGGAACTATTTCTTCCTGGCAAGTCTCCCATGAATATTTTTTTCTTATTTTCGATTTTCAAAAACATCCTTTTTTTTATCCTCAGAGCTTTTGTTGTGTGTAGTACTTATTGTTTGCATTTACCTGAGTAAGCTTTGATTTGATTTGAAGCAAATTTTGTAAAGGTCCATCCATGAGAGCATGGATATTAAAGCTTGTTTTCTTGGATGAGACCTTACCTGAGTACATTAACCAATTTATACCTAAATGTTTACAATGGGATCTTGTAACTTCCGTTTTGGGCAATCTGAAATAGCTAAGGCTGAGAGTATAATTTATGATCAGACAACACTTTATTTGTCGTCTGCTTCACAGCCTAGCTGCAGGGAAAGGTATAAAGCTTTCTAAGCACTAGGCATAAATGGGTTAAGTGACTACTGTTGATATATCCCTTGTTTTGCTGCTTCTGACAGGTTTTACAACAAGTAATCACTGGGCAAAAGTGTCAGAAAAACTTTAAAGCAAGTTCAAACCTGTGATATGGTCACCATGAAGATGTGTCAGGAAGAATATTCTTGCTTGTGGACATTCTCTGATCTTCCAGAAATCAACAGCAATTGGAGTTTGGGGTATCAGACATCCATTCATCTCTCTGTTTGTACCGCAGTCAGAAAAAAAAACCTGTAAATATTAGAAAAGCATCAAACAATTCTGAGCATACTATAAACCAACTAATTTTTCATATGCAATTTATTTTGCTATGCTCATGGTAGGGCTGTGTATTGCCAGGCAAGCGGTGCGATGATATGTATCGCCATATAGAAGAGCGATACACAAATCGGTTTGAGAAACAACTGTACTTTCTAAAATAATAAAACAGCTATCCGTAGACATCAATCTCACCACCAATTATATAACCTGCAAGCAACTAGACACGCCGCAAATCTTCAATCCTCCAGCTTTGAGCAAATACAGCAGAGAAGAGAAGAGGAATATTATATTTCATACTTACTTTTTAAAGGTAAAGTGATATTTTATTTTAAAATGGATTATGTCGGGCATTTTTGTACGGCTTTTCCATGATGCAGAGGACGTATACATGTAATATAGTAATAGCATTCTGACAGATCATATTTACACAATTAGCATGATTAGTTTTAAACAGTTTACTTAAAATTTTTTTCTGAAATAATCATGTAATATTAATTTCATTATTTTTAAAATGTGTCCGACTTTATTATTTACGTTAATAAATTTATTTTTTGAGATATTAGGTTATAAAAGGAAACTATTTAATTAGATCTTTCTAAGCTCAATCCTTTATGCTGTTTTGTTATAGTATGTCTTATATCATAGTCGGAACCCACAAGTCTATTACGGAATATATGAATGGTATGAATAGCCGGTCCAGGGGACTAAAAATCTAGCTAAGTCTGCAACAGATCTATCTATCTCTGGATACTGCCAACCCCTCTTGAGAGTGTTATAGGCAGGACTAAAGTGCACATCGAAAATGTTAGTTTACTTGTTTCCAAGTAGTTTCTGGACCGAATTGCACATTTTCGTCTATATCATGCGAACAAAATATTGTAGAAACGTGAAATTTTCTCAGAATAAAGCTAGGTTCTTTGTTGACATCCTGTTTTCGATGGTATACTTTT
This sequence comes from Saxidomus purpurata, assembly GCA_022818135.1. Classification (NCBI taxonomy): domain Eukaryota; kingdom Metazoa; phylum Mollusca; class Bivalvia; order Venerida; family Veneridae; genus Saxidomus; species Saxidomus purpurata. The sequence goes on from JAFMSR010000011.1 coordinate 40,908,694, forward strand.
GCCCATAACATGCATAAGAAAGAGGCCTAAAAGGGGGCACTTAATTCCATTTGTATCCCAGTATGTCCAAGTAGTTTTCCGGACCTTTTCTGTATACGTACCATTCCACATAACAGAGCTATTAAATTCAAGTTTTACAAATTTAGATTAAATTGCAGCATCAAACAATTAATTTCAGTACAACTTACCCAGATGAATCCAATAGCAACACTCACCACCGGCAGACAAATATAAATGTGACAAGTAAATTAATTTATTATGAAAGCAAGGTAATCTCCCTGTCTGTTATTGGTTTCTATTTTTATTGATAATTTGACTTGACAAAGTGTGTGTGAGATGACAGGTAATTCTTTTTATATACATTTTGTATTTATTTTATTTATATTGTGAGATTTTCTTCCTATCCTTATTTAACTGTTATTACCTTTAGGGACTTCACTGTCTGAGCATGCACACTCTGACCAGAATTCCCTAGATGTTGGCAGTCTATTTCGTAAATAAAACAATAGGGTGAGTGAAAACAACCGCGATATTTAAATATCTAGTATCACCATACCACCAATATTCGGTATTTTTCTCAAGAAAACAAACGTCTAGATGATCTGATGTTATTATGAAGATGCAGCATGAAATAAAGAAAAACTACTTAGAAACCAGTACGGCAGTAGATAGTGAGACAGGGCTGTCGGCAGCTTCCAAACAGTGGTCCAGCCTATGACACTTGATTGGGGAGAGCATGAGAGGGGGGCCTTTCCCTCTAGTGAGGGGGGTCTCTCCTAGGAAATTTTATCTTTCTGCATGTCTTTATATGCGTTTTCATTGCATCCTGAGTGCTCTTCTGGATTGTAATTTCAGCTGTTTTCGTGATTTTTTTAATAGAAAAAGGTACCATATATTTGGTTTCACGATCTACATGTATTTGTAAATTAAGAAGACTGAAAATTATTTTCACAATTAAAATCAAAAGAAGTTGTTCTTTTAATTAAAGTGAATTCAAGATCAACCGCTTGCTGTGCCTTTGACACCACGCTCAATACAATCTTTAATAATGGCTAGTTATTGGTTTTCAAATAGCCATGAAGTCAATGATTGCATTAGTAGCATGTCAGTACTTCGGCGCTTTAGATCAAGTCAGCAAAGAAGAAAATGATATGGCCAGTAGTATGCTTTGTCAAAAAAGTGGTCCGGCCATAGCCGTACCTGCCGGACCATCCGCAACGGCCTTAAATTGTGAGACAATAAAATACCTGACAATTGTGAAACTTGAGCATTTGTCCTTGATAAAAAAATAGCTTATAATTGAGATTTAATATTAAAAGATAAAAACATTGATCACCAGACTAATACTGAAAATTTACCACTGCCTGCTTAAAAAAGTCAGATGGGCAGTTTTGGTGTCTTTCTTCAGCAAACTAATGATTTTTAGTTTCACCATAGGAATCTGAAATGTTATCAATGTTTAATGAGGTTCTCTATACCCGCTCAGTCAATGCTAAATGTAAACATAAACACAAGGAATGAAACATCATTTTTCTGGGTCAAGCCTAAATGCATTATTTACGGCAAAACGTTCAAGATTGGAAACAAAATGGGCTCTAGAATGGTTATAATGTGAAAATGTCAATATTTAATCTTTGCCATATGTTTCAGTTTTATTTTAAGGAAATTTACAGATCCTATCGGTGTCCGAGTCTCCATGTCATGTTTGTTGTTGTAGCTAAAAATAACTCAGACCACAGCGAATATTATCACTAACTTAATGAATAATTTCTATTTATGCATGAAGCGACATAATTTATGTGTAATAAAATCTGATCAATACATTTTAATATAAAATTTATTTTTTCCCAGGTTTATATTGATGTAGTCGCAGGTAGTGATAATATTCACTGCGGCCTCAGTCATTTTTTCGCTACAACAACAACAAATACGACATGGAGACTCAGAGCGTCGATAGGATCTGTAGATGTCTTTAAAATATAACTGAAACACATGGCAAGGATTAAATATTGACATTTTCATACATTATAATCTTTCCAGAGCCCATTTTGTTTCAACTCTTGATCGTTTTGCATCGAATAGAGCATTTGGGCTTGACCTAGAAAAATGACGTTTCATTCCTGGTGTTTTTGTTTACAATATAGCATTGACTGAACGGATGCCAAAACCTCATAAAATATTGATAATATTTCAGATTCCTGGGGTTTCACAAAATTGAAACCGGTTTCTGGTGGAAATAAAATCGGATCCGCTAAACCAAGTAATCGTCCCAACCTCGTTCTGGCTTCCATAACTAAGTAAATTGGTCTTTTTATTGTCAGTTGGCTATAATGAGAAATAGGAATAATAGCGTCAAAGACCTAGGGCTAGTCCCAACCCTAATTTTGACCAAACAATGTCACACACTTCTTACTCTAGCAGCGCTTGGACAGAGCGATCAGTGAACATAGATTAAACGAATAAAGGATAACAAGCGCCCTGATTTATGAAAAAAGCAAAGAACCGCCATATTAGAATACGGTAAGCGCTATGGTGCGCTGGAAATCGACACATTCCTTACAAAGCTCCCACGTTAACAGTTTTCTTCCATGTAAGAAAACTTGATGGTTTTGATTGCATATTGAATGATAAATAAAACAAAAGAAATATGATCAAAAGGCGTGATTGATAGTTTACGGCGTATAAAGTCAGGAATTCTCGAACGACCGAGATTCTGTCGCCGGATAGCGGCTGAAAATAGCCTTTAAACCAACTTTGAAATTTTGTTGAACATGCAGACAATTTTTCCCAATAGAATTTGAAATACTTTAGAAACTACCAAGTTGTAATGTGTCCACTTCTTATTAAAAAGTGTCTGGGAAGTTAAATTCGTTTGTTTACATAAATTTGTACCGCCATTCGAAACAAACGCTGTTCGGTGATAAACGAGTTATACGCTCTATAAGCAAAGCCTCGGTAGCGCAGTGTCTTGTATTCCCGCTTGACACGCGGGAGATCTGAATCGAAACCCGCCGGGTAGGAAAAATTTATTATTTCTCTGAACATCATACTCACATCGTGTGAGAACGGGATTAAAAACGTATACCGATTCAAAACGAACGAATAATTGATATATGGGTGGGTAAAGGCCCGCGCATGCTCTGTGTGTGCGTGATGTTTACATCCGGTCGTAGCATAAGAATAGAGAGCAAACTTTGTTAGTGGGATATTTAAATTTGACTTCACAGCCGTCACTGTAAATGGCAGATTTTGTATAAGGGGAGATAATTATGTCAAAAAACAATATGTACTATCCGGAGCTCAACACCCTTATATTACGACTTTTACTGACTTATCTACGGTCCTAAGATATCTGAATGGATCAAGGCCCGCACAAGCCGCTCCCAACCAATAACTACCTACATGTTATATAAAGTTCTATATTGTTTAAGTATACCTCTGTTTGTACCTTTGTTTTTATTTGTGCTTTTGGGGTCCACCGACCTCGTTCGAGGTGTATAATCCGTACGACCCGATCCCCTATTTGTACCATATGATATTGTTGTTAAATAGTATGTAGGAAAAGGAATATGAGTCAGAGAGTGTTTAGACTTCAATAAAGCTAGTTATAGTTCATAGTTTTTTTGGTGTTCATTCCTTCTTTGGAATAACGTATAGAATTTACCTCTCCACACCGCCCATATACCACTATACAACACTACCTATCTCTTTTAATTTAAGGTTTAAGGTCAAACTTTTAGATGTCACTTTTGATTGTATGCTCAATTTCAATACACAGATAGCTAATATCTGCAAAAAAGCTACAAGACAATTAAATGTTATGAACAGAATTGGTAGAAATATAAACAAACTCGGTAGACTGACTATGTATTTCTCTTTTATCATGTCTAACCTTAACTATTGTCCATTAACATGGCACTTTACAGGCGAAACAAATACTAAGAAAATTGTAAAGCTACAAAAAGAGCATTGTGTTTTATTTATGATGATTATGTAAGCTGCTATCGTATTTTGCTACAACGTTCTGGCCAACCATCTCTAAAAGTAAGGAGATTGAGAAGTGTCGCCTTAGAAGTTTTCAATATTTTAAATAAACAGTGACCTTGTTATCTACATGATCTTGTTACATTAAAAAATCTAAATACAATTTTAGGTATACAAACTGTGTCGAGATTCCTCAGCCACGAACAGATATGACAGTATGGCAAAAACTCGTCTCGTTACTCTGCAGCCAGGCTATGAAACCCCATGCCTGATGCCTTCAGACAATGCTCTTCATACAACCAGTTCAAATCATTGATCGGGAGCTGGAGCACACCAGAGTGTCATTGTTCTGCGTGCATCGGGTAGGGAGGGCCCTGTTCCCTGTTTGCTGGGTTTGTATTGCTATCTTTTTATGTTCTGTTTGCTTTCATAGTTCGCCTTTGCATAATGATCTCCTTTTCCATATTTTATTTTTTGCTGGCTCCCTTGTTTTTGGCAGCTTTAGTTCTTCAGTTGCTTAACATTTTAGTTCTATTGTTATATGTAGTGTAACAATTTTATTCATCCACCATGTGTATATTACTTGTGAAGAAGCTGCTGATCAGTTCCTCCCAAATCTGATTTGGGGTGATAAACTTCTTTAAACCATTTCTTAGCGGTCACACTTTTGTGTGTTTTGCCTTCTAAGACTTTTATTGCGGGCCGCAGCGGTCCGCTATATTTAATACGTGGTAAGTAAAAGATGCATGGAGACTTAACCACTAGATCGAATATATGCGTCTCTCTTCATTGAAAAATTGGGGTAATTCTTAGATGAAAATTGTGGACACAGTCTATTGTTTGGGAAAAGCAAGAGTTGTAGGGCGCAATTTACGCTGATAAAAATAGAGAAAAGCGCTTTTCACGTTTCAGGCGCAATCTACGCTGAGAAAAATGGAAATATGATTGCTTTTTTTTACTTATACAGCCTTTGACATGATAAAAACGAAGTGCAGTCGACTGAATATTCTTCGATTGTCTTTTTAAATATATATGATAATATCTCAGCTTATTTTTTCCCTTCCAGCAGTAGTCTGTCAACGTGGTGTAATTGGTAGAGACTTTAGCTCGCCTTATTTTGTATAAGTGTACTTTTATGAATCCACGAGTTCGAATCCCACCCATACCCATTCTTTTTTTTCTGCTGTTTTAATCATCATTTTTAGCTTTTAAAACATTTAAGAATATTTTACGGCAAATAATCATAAAAATCTTCATTCATGTCAAATTAATACGGATAATGTAATGAAAAATTGAGACATACCAGGAACGGTATATAGGGCATTCTTGGACATACTGTATAAATATTATTTGATTACAGTCAATTTTCGATACTTGAGGTCAGTCAGTAGATGTGGTTTCGTGTCAGTTTGCTTGTTCGACCAGAATTGGTTTCCTCGAGTTCTTTTGGGGCCATGCCTCAACATTAACCATCACCACCAATTTCCAAAATATTTACCTGGCATTATTGTTTGTTGTCCCGCTGTGATACTTTGTATCACAGTTCTTTTTTGTTTATATTTATCTTTATGGCAGTTCTTAGTCTTAGGTCAGGATCAGCAGCTATCACACAGTTTTTAAATTACCACTTGTTTTATTGTGCTTTTTAAAAAAAAAAAAAAAACCCTAGTCTTTCCATTTGTGCTTTATGATATATAATATAGAATATAGAATGTGCTACTTGTGATTTAATACATGTAAGGTATACTAATACTGATAAAAATATGGTAACAATACTTGTGATATTTGCTATGATCATGTGATATAATACTACAATACTATGTCTTACTAAATAATTTCTTTTTCATTATGTATGTTAAATTGCAATGTGTATTTAAGTCGGCTTTAAAAGTTCTTCAGAGCTTGTTTTATTTGTGTACTCTGTACCAATGCTATGTCTAAACCCGACTTTATAAATGAATATTACTTGACTTAATTTGACTAACCAATAAACCCCTCCTTCGAGTAAAGAAATTAATTCTAGACTTGAACCCCACAAAAACATAGGGTACAGACAATTTACATCCAATAATTAAAAAAGAATGTTGTGAAGCAATAGCAATGCCATTGGTTGATTTTTTTTGGAAATCGTTAGATGAAGGGCAATTACCTGAAATTTGAAAATGTTCGACCAAAAATTATAGCCAATTAGTGTGACTCCTATATGCTGCAGAATAATGGAGAAAATAATCCGTAACAAAATAATGGAACATCTAGAGAGTAGGGGCCTAATAACTTAAGTTATCAAATTAAAAATATGGGTTCAGAAAGGGATATTCATGTACTTCACAATTATTGGAATGTTTCGAGGAATGGTCAGATGCGATAGAAAGTAACAAGGAAATTGACATAGTATATTTAGATTTTAGAGCGACCTTTGATAAGGTTCCGCATCAGAGGTTAATAAAGAAAGTCTGGTCATTCAATATAAGGGATAAAATTTATAACAGGTTTAAAAACTTCTTGACTAATAGGAAACAGAGTATGTATAAAAGGTGTTTATTCTGACTGGACTGATATAACAAGTGGTGTGCCCCAGGGAAGTGTACTGGGCCCGGTACTCTTTTTAATGTACATGAATGATCTGCCCGGGAATATCAAAAGTAGAATCAAAATGTTTGCAGATGACACAAAAATTAACAATGTCAAAATTTCCCCAACAGATGAGAACATATTGCAAGATAGCATATGCAGTGTCTGTGAATGGAGTAAAGATTGGCAACTAATATTTAACACCAAAAAGTGTAAGCAAATGACACTAAGCAAATCAGACAGAAGCGAATATTTCATGAAAGACGGTCAAGGTAAAATAGATTAAATACATCAAGTCGAATAAGAGAAAGATTTAGGTGTAATCATTGATGGCGATTTGAAATTCTAGAAACATACATACTCAAAAATAAAAATGGCGAATAGAAATCTAGGGTTAATTATCAAAATTATTTCCTTTATGTCAAAAGATATGTTTCTTGCTCTATACAAATCATTAGTAAGGCCTCTTTTAGAATATGCCTCAACCATATGGTCACCAAGACAAAAAAAATTATATCGCAATTGAAAATGTTCAACGATATATCCAAGAGTGTAGATCTATTGCCACTGATACCTTTTCAACTAACGTAGACTGTAGAGATTGGACTTCATGCTGTCGTTCATTTGGACGACTCCAAACCAAGTAAATGGCAATAGCCGGGTAGACATCTAGTCCTCAACTGCAACTTACAGTAGCAAAGGCCGGTCCTCTTCTTCCATTGTAGATACCCGCCACCCGGCATACGTTGCCGGCACGCGGGGCTTCCATTATCACGAGGTTTCTTGTGAAGGCAGATTTGAGAGCGGAGTTCACCCAATCAAATCGGTGTGAGGGACCTCCATAAGACACCACGTGATGATTATGAATGTCACATGATGGCATGTAAACAATTATATTAAAATCACTATTTTGAATTAACTTTTTATAGAATCTGTTTGACTTATAAAGTTAATATCATACAGTTCAATATTTTATAAAATTAACCTTACTGCAAAAGTTGAGTCTAGTACAAAAAAACTAAAGCTAAAATTCAAATTTGTACATTGTACTGTTTTTAAACGAGTTTTGTGTGTTACAGAGTGGTAAAGTTTATGTAGATCATACTTCCGTGCGTAGATCTAGATCTATTTTAGGATTCGAGTGAGTTTTACTTATGAAATGGGGAATATGCGTAAATGGACGGATAGCTCAGTCGGTAGAGCGTTCGGCCGGTATACATAGGGATCCGGGTACGAGTCCTAGTCAGGCTGCACATTTTCTCACAATATGACACATGCCTTTTTGCTTTTAAAAACACTTTCCCGCCCAAAACGACATACGTTAACTTACTTATATTATGTACAGTGCTATGTTTTTCCAACAATTTAGCAATTTCGATCTTTTTTAACCAATTAAATCTAAAGAATTTCACCATAATGATATAACCTTAAAATGCTTGTCACCATAGTAGATAGAAACTCTATTTTATATAAAGCCTAGATCAAGATGATGCACGCATTTGCTCTAAACGTAGCGTGCAGATTAAATACAGTGGTGTCACGGTTGAGCTGTAAACTAAAGGTAAATACACGCTGGTTTTTCACCTGTGAATATTTGATAAATTGAATGGAAATAGATCAGTGGGGATCAAGGGGTGTCTCCATGATATCATAGTGAAATGTGTCAGAAAGTGGAATGTAGAACTTGCCATAAGCCTACCTGGGCAGGTAAGAACCTATATTGATACAAATCTTAGTGATCGAAGGGTTTTAATAATCGCCAGGGATGTTCACACTTGGTGACACGATTCGTGAAAGTAGTTTATAGTGTACTATAGTATAATAACTGTTCTAGTTTGTCAACCCAGCATCAGGTTGGTTTAAACATCAAAATAAGATCGAAACAAGGTGTTGTACCTGGAGGTAATGGGTTCGAATTATGTGAGTGGTGTCAGAAGGAATCACAGATGCAAGATGTAATGATTGGACCACCTAAGTCCCACTCCCACTACACTACAACCCTCCCCCCCCCCTCCCCCGCCAAAAAAAAAGAAATGAGTAAAAAGCACATGCACAGACCTAAATACACATGTCTAGGTCCATGGCACATGTAATCAATATGTAATGAATCTTACACTTTTAATATTATATGTACTAATATACAATTTTTAAAAAAAATGTCCAATAGATAAGACTTTAATTTTTAATTAAGTACCAGTATTCATCTGGCGCATAGGAAGGGTATGGCAGAGTTGTCAGACTATTGCCCCCCAAGACAGTTCCTCCCAAGACTTTTCCCCCCCAAAATGGGGGTGAAATGTCTAGCAATATGAAGACTTCCCCCCCAATATATTTCAATATTAATAATAAATAAATGATTACTAAAGAAATGTCTAAAATATAAATGAATGAATATTTTTATAAAGATATTCTTTAAAGCAAATGAACACATTAGTGTAACTTGTATCATAATGATTATTTTGATGTAAACAGTATGATGCACCCATGTGTGATAAGTCATGTAAGACTATTTTTGTTTGTTCATCCAATGAGAGCTCTACTATAGCGGGAAAATATACGATGGATACTGGTACCTTACATTAGTAGAATCTATTGTAAAGGTCTATTTGAAATTTTGAAATTAATATAGATCTTGAACGAAGATATAATGCTCAAGTTTTAAACAATAAAATTAAAATGAAATACAAAATGTATATATATTTCCGAAAATAATGTGGATTCACCTGCGTACCTGGGTATAGATAGCTACGCGCCTGTTCATATTTATGATTACTATAAAAATAGAATACATGTATTATTTTTCTCATGTGTATAGTTTCAACCATAATTTCCAGTAGACTATAAATATAACAACATAAAAGAAATTTTAATGTCTATACTATGAGACCTCAAATAAAAATTAATAAATTAATTTACCAACATTGTTGCTGTGTTTTAACTAGGATAAATGAGATTGACAATATAAATTTAAAATGGATAAGAATTTTTCAATCTTATTCATTTTTGGAGCAGTCAAGTCTTTTTAACCTTTGTCCATTTAAATTTCTAGATTCTACTTGTCTGTATTCAAATATGGACAGTGGCATTAACTGTTTAAAAGGGGTGCTCACTGAAAATTTACTGACTGAAATTCACTGAATTCACTGAATCCAGTGTAGATCATGATCAGACTGCACATCACAATCATGATCTGCACTGGTTGCAAAGGCAGAATCACTTGTTACATGAAGGGTACAGGTTATGGTACAAAAAAGATATTACCCAGGTATTGAATCATTTTGATATTTGTAGGTGATAAAGGCAAAGTAACTTGACAACGCCTTATTATAAACACAGCACATAGGAACAATGGTGGTATTGTTCACAAGTTCATTTTGTTTGACACTTTTTACTTGACAGGTAACCAAGGTCTTCATTTTCCCTTTCAACTGAAGGTAAAATAACACCTGAAGGTTTCTGAATATTGAGTCAGATGCATAATAAATTTACATTTATCTCCAAACTGGTTATTTGTCAGTCCTTTTTTTCATGACCTTGAAAGGCTGTGACCTGGGAATACTTAATAACAATGTTCTATATATTCACATTTTACATAGAAATGTATTTGCTCATAAATTTGTATTACTTTATGACAGTACCCGTTGTAGCTTAATTAAGAACAAGTTTCAGTAAAAGTTTTCATGATATAAACTGGCTGATTTTAACTCTTAACGATACATTAGGCTATTTTTTATGTCTATCATCCATTTAAAAAAAAAACGTGAATAATAAAATAATTTGAGGGTTTGACTGCAAAACTGTTGTAACTTGTATGAAATAAAGAAGGACTTACAACAGTTCTGCAGTCAGCCCTCTAGTCTAGATGAAGATACTTACGGTAGGCAGATAAAGATAATGTTTGTTAGACTTTCTCTGCCGTTACAAGATCAATCTTATTAAAATCATATCATGTATTTTCAGCCAAAGATGGCTGGGTTTTTAATGAGATTTTAAATTTGTTTTGGATGAAAGAAGGATGTAAGGTAGCTTAGAAAATCTTTTTAAACATAGGAAATACACAAGCAGGTATCGGGTATCAGTATCATAAAGCTAAATAATACCAGAAATATTACCTATATTTTTTTTCTGACTTTTTACTATTACCGGTATATCCACAAGTTAATTATTCTGATCCTGTTACTAGTATATGGCTAGGAATATCACTGAGGTGACATTTGATTTTATTTACCTCATTGATCGAGATACATAAAACCCTGCATATGCAAGGAAGGGGCCTCATATTAATGTAATTGAATAGTAAAATTAACTGTTATCTGTGAGGTAGTCTGGAAGAAAGACACCGACTTCTTGGTTATGTGTAAAATTGTTACGGGACTGTAAAAGAAATAGATGGTTCATATTTATGTTGCCTGCCTGCCTTTAAACCAACACAGCAATACTTTCGGGTCAAGTCTATGCTGCCTGTCTGTTCATCTGTGTGTCAGTTAAACTAGCACTTCATAGTCTATAATTTTCTTTATGTTAAAGGGAGAGACAGCACACTTGTAACACAGATAACAATAACAAGTGTAGAATGCAAAAAACATAACTCTTGCATCAACTGATGAAAGTTGAATACATGATAGATACAAGAACCATAACTCCACATTATCATAATTTATAAATGATTAGGAATTCTTTTGCGTTAAAATTACTCATTTTAAAGCCAAAACTGCACCCTCAACTTCTGGCCAAGTATTTACGGTATTTATAAATTCAGTATTTTATTTCAGGATGTGGTCGCCATATTGAATTGGTTTTACATGGCATTGCAGAAGAGGACAGATGTAAATGTAAAAAGAAAAACTCCAAATGTGCCATTTTATAGTCAGACTATATTCGTCCATTATTTACATTATTGGTATGTGTTTTTTCTTATACACATAATTATAATTATTCTATAGATTTTATGATTATTTGTGATGGTGCAGTGGTAGCGCACTTGACGCCTCAGGATCGGAGGGTCCTGTGTTCGATCTCCACCAGTGCCATGGTGGTTCATTGTGTCCTTAGGCAAGGCACAGATATTTCTACATTGCCTATCTCTATGAGATTGGTTTCATCTGGAATGAGTCTGGGGAGGGATTAATCTATGTTGGGAGAATTTTAGCATTTGAGTATAAATAAATTAGTATAAACAAAATATGATTATTTCAGAGACTGTTTAGTCTGTCGAGAATCAAACGAAGGTTCCAGGAATCATTTTTCTTTACAGTGATTTTACTGTTTAGAGTCACTGTGTCATAATTTGTAAAAGATATTTATGATGTACTTTTATAATACAAAAACATGTACTTCAACAATATGGGGCACCCTTTTACTATTTAATGCACTTTTGTGATAACACCTGCAGGGATATATATTCTGCGTCTTTGGTAGCAGAAACAACTGTTATAACTTATTTCTTGTATGTTTTCAATGTCATTTTTGTTGTGTTTTAAGGGTCAGCCATAAATCAGTATGACCATTTTTAAGCGTCTGTATAATGTTAACTCAATGACTATTTCAGGAAATAACTGCATGTTGCAGTATAACAGTTGAATTGTAGGTCTAATCCTTGAGAGTAGGTGCATGTATAGTCTACCCCTTTTGTAATAAACAAGGTCATGTATTTTGATCTGCATTATAATCAATACAAATAAACCTTTCAAAATGCACCACACTCGTATTCAGTTGCTGGGTGGGGGTGAAGGGTGGGGGCAGGGGATAAAAAAGACCTAGGTCTTAATTCCCTGGAGTCACGATTTTACAATAGCTTTATCAAAAGCTCGCTCACACTTCCTAAAAGAGAAAAACTTCTTTTATTTGACATGCTTGTCCAGTGGCATAAGTGGGTTAACCCATATATGGTTGTACATTGAAACTTAGTCAACAACATTTCCAAAAAGAATTTAATTGCCACTTTACATTGTTTACCAAGGGCAAATATTTTTTTATCTCAAACTGCTGAATTTTGTTTAAATTAACTGCTAAAGGTTGTCCGTTCCCTTCCCGCTGTTCCTCTGTTTCCACCAATAAAATATAGCCATTTCACTTTTAGCAGTCTGATGCTTGTAGGCAAGTCAGAAAATAAGTGAATAATCATTTATTGGTTGCTAATGGCTAGCTAGGATTGAATAAGTGGAATCTCATGTTTACCTATTGCAATCAATAGTTTGAGTCTAAAATATGTACTAGTGTTGAAGTTTCCATGGTAACTTTATCATAGAATAATCATTTGGGTAAACAGCTCAATGTTTTATTATCACTCATACTTAATTTTTTTATGTGATCCTTGGTGATGAAGTGGTTAAGTCTTCAAGCCGGCTAAGGCATGATTTGGGTAGGTGATGTAGTGGTTAAGTCTTCAAGCCGGCTATGGCATGATTTGGGTAGGTGATGTAGTGGTTAAGTCTTCAAGCCGGCTATGGCATGATTTAGGTAGGTGATGTAGTGGTTAAGTCTTCAAGCTGGCTATGGCATGATTTGGGTAGGTGATGTAGTGGTTAAGTCTTCAAGCCGGCTAAGGCATGATTTGCGTAGGTGATGTAGTGGTTAAGTCTTCAAGCCGGCTATGGCATGATTTGGGTAGGTGATGTAGTGGTTAAGCCTTCAAGCAGGCTAAGGCATGATTTGGGTAGGTGATGTAGTGGTTAAGTCTTCAAGCCGGCTATGGCATGATTTGGGTAGGTGATGTAGTGGTTAAGTCTCCAAGCTGGCTATGGCATGATTTGGGTAGGTGATGTAGTGGTTAAGTCTTCAAGCAGGCTAAGGCATGATTTGGGTAGGTGATGTAGTGGTTAAGTCTTCAAGCCGGCTATGGCATGATTTGGGTAGGTGATGTAGTGGTTAAGTCTCCAAGCTGGCTATGGCATGATTTGGGTAGGTGATGTAGTGGTTAAGTCTTCAAGCAGGCTAAGGCATGATTTGGGTAGGTGATGTAGTGGTTAAGTCTTCAAGCAGGCTAAGGAATGATTTGGGTAGGTGATGTAGTGGTTAAGCCTTCAAGCCGGCTATGGCATGATTTGGTATAGCCGGCATGATTTGAGTAGGTGATGTAGTGGTTAAGTCTTCAAGCCAGCTATGGCATGATTTGGGTAGGTGATGTAGTGGTTAAGTCTTCAAGCCGGCTATGGCATGATTTGGGTAGGTGATGTAGTGGTTAAGTCTTCAAGCCGGCTATGGCATGATTTGGGTAGGTGATGTAGTGGTTAGGCCTTCAAGCAGGCTAAGGCATGATTTGGCTAGGTGATGTAGTGGTTAAGTCTTCAAGCCGGCTATGGCATGATTTGGGTAGGTGATGTAGTGGTTAAGTCTTCAAGCCGGCTATGGCATGATTTAGGTAGGTGATGTAGTGGTTAAGTCTTCAAGCACGCTATGGCATGATTTGGGTAGGTGATGTAGTGGTTAAGCCTTCAAGCCGGCTAAGGCATGATTTGGGTAGGTGATGTAGTGGTTAAGTCTTCAAGCCAGTTAAGGCATGATTTGGGTAGGTGATGTAGTGGTTAAGTCTTCAAGCCGGCTAAGGCATGATTTGGGTAAGTTGGAAGACCCTGGTTTGATCATGAGATGTGTCCTTTGGCAAGACACTGAATGTCACATGCACCTCGGTCTACCCAGCTTGAATCTGCATATTGCTGGTTCTCTCTCTTATGAGCATTTGGTTAAAAAGGCAGCTTTGTTAATCAATACAGATACAGCACAACCTCCCCGAACAGCGTTTTCTTTCCCGTTTAAATATATAAGGAATCGACCTCTCCAGAACAACACTTCTCTACAAAAAAAACCTCATTTCTGTGCTCCTAAGAGTGTCAGCTCCTGAGGGGTTGCACTGTATATTTAATTCAAGTACACCATTCTGTACAGACGTTTGTTGAATTTAGGTGACCACTAACACAGGTTCTAGTGTGTAATTTTGACAATTTCACATTAAAGTCCAAGGATCACTTTGAATTTACTGATATCATGGTAAAAATAATTTACTGGAACCCTGTTCTATTCACTTGAAAACAATGGTGACATTATGCCTTTCTTTCATATTCATACAAACAAAGGTCATTTGTACTGGTAAGACATCTTTCTTGGTAAATTAAGAATTACTTGTAATTGTGCTTACTTGGACTTTAATCATTGAACATTGTATACTGTTAACTGGTAACATTAAAAACTTTTGTTCTATTTTCAGTGACTTTATAGATTTACAGCAGCTATATCTAAAGATGTGATATGTGTATCCATGGCAACGGTGCATCAGCTGCAATAAAATTATGCAGCCTACCAAGGACAGTCAGCAACAGTATTCTGTTTAGTTTGGATTCATAAAATGTAGTTAACAAAGATGCAAGAAAAATCATGTTTATATCAACTGAACTACTGTTTGCTTTACTCATTCTGTGTCAAGAATTTTTTCAATTACATTTTCTGATACAGGTAATATACAAAAGTAATAAATAGAGGATAATTGTTGGTTTTGGTGTAATACAGCGTTATAATTTCACCAAGGGCACCATATAAAAGTGATATTTTCACCAGTGGCACAGCCACAAGTGTAAATAAATACTTTTGGTGTTCATAAGTAAAATTTACATGTTATATTACATTGATACCAAGCAGAGTTTATATAGGTTTCCAGAGGTTTCACTGAAACATTTTCTACAGCTTTTGTTTTGTAGTTTTGTAATTCAACATAAGTGTTATAATTGTTGTTGGTAAATACCCAGTCAAACTGGATTTTCCATTTTTACTTGAAAATTACAGCATTTGCAGGAACTAAGAGTTCTATATCAATTACTACTCTTTGAAGTCTTAAAAAAATATGCAATCCCTTTGAAGATTTGTATAAAAAAACATAAGCAAAAAAACGTCTGTCACAAAACATGTGAATTAGACTGTAGTAATTGTTTTTGATCTGACTCTGTCTTTATAATGATAATGTATCATTTCTATGTTTGTATTTAGAAATCTGCTTTAAAGTGGAAAATGGTATGCAAGAAACAGTTTCTGTCATGAGACATTTGGTTTAGATGGAAATATCAGTCATCCCTGGGGGCTCGAAGAACAGTTACCCTCGGTGACAAATATTTCGATCTGAACCGATGCTCATGACAGAAAGTAATATTCTGTTTCATTTCTTATTACAGCCAGTCTGAATACTGTTACATTGGGCCATAGCAAAAATAAGTTGTGATTTTAATTATATCAGCATGGATGTAAGAGGCTTGAAAACTGAATTTGGTTGGTCAGTGTCAAGATGAATCCTGCTTTTTTTTCTGACCGAGTCTGAGTAGATGTTTAAGTATGGTATTTTTAGTGTGACTTTGAAACAATTTTTTAATTTTTTGGATCAATTGTTTTTGATAAGTACTAGTTTTTAATTCTTCGATAGTGAATTACCAGGGCGGTTATGGCTGTGTAATGAGTGTGATTCTGTGTGTACCAAAAAGACGAAAAAATACTGAATATTGGCTAGACTTACAAGTTCAGTTAAAAGTACTATCAAACCTGTCTGAAGCAGCCACCCATGTGATGCATCAGAAGTATTTAGGAGTCCATTAAAGTGATATTACCGTTCAAAGTGACCATCATGATTTTAGATAAAACATTAGTCAGTGATTTATAACCATAGAATAATAAACATTTAGAGATAAATTTGTAAAAATCTTTTTTTACTATCCTAGTCAAAAATAAAAAAATCACACTTTTGGTTTTGTATATCTTAATTTGTATTTGGCAATAAGAGAAATAACTTGATAAAACTTATTTCTTATATGTTTTTAAAGCATCCACTGTATATTGAGCATCATTCTTAACTATAAACCAATGTCAACATTTTGAAGGGTAATATACACAAACTTTAATGCAGTGACAACCAATACATATATACTTTGGCACATGTACCTTATATTTTAGAACTTTAATTAGAACAGCTTGCTTGTTCTGTTTGTAAACATTGTTCCACTGTACTAGATGTCTTTTTTAAGTAATAAGTAAGAGGACAGGGAAATTAAAGTACACCTCCATTGTAAAAATTTAACTTTTTCTAGAACATCAGGTGAGGAAGGTTTTTTTGCATTTGTGTACTTCATTTTATAAATTCATATTATGGATGTCCACATTTATTCGTAATTTTAACTTTTGCTACATTGCTTAAAATGTTTAAAAAAAACTTAAATAGAGTAATTTAAAGGCTGTGCAATTTATAAATGTATCTAATCTGCAGAGATTTCATCCTTTTTTAAAATTTTGTTCTGAGGTCTATCGTTACAGTAACAGAGTTTGTAGTTTTGTTTCTTTTTGTGGACTCTGAAATTCTTGGGCAGTTGTTGACTAAGGCATTACATAGTCAGCAACAGAATTTACACATTAATTCCTTCAGAACAAACATGTTCACCTGAAAACATAACCATTTCCACTTGAAAACAACAAGTCTGAAAATATGACATTCCCTTTGGAAAACGTAACATTGCCATTGGATGAAATATTACTTGCATGGGAAGGAACATGAAAATACAACATTTCCAATATCCCATGGGAAAACATGATATTCCCTCTGGAAATAACATTCCCATATGAACATGTGACATTCCTATCAGTAAACATAACAGTCAGAAAACATGACATTCCAACCATAAGAAATAACAAAAGTTAAAACAATCCAACCAAACTTTTCATTTTACGTCTGCTTCTCATATAAAACAATGCTGTTTGACTATTGTTAGTTATGCTACATAGCTTAGAAATATTAGTGAACTTTTGAAAAGAGGACAAAATATAGTGATTACTTTGTCGTTATTTAGGTGTAGTAGGCTTGTGGATGTATAATTCATCTCCTAAACTACATGTACTTTGTACTGAATATGAAGATAATAATAACTTGGTCTAATTCTCATAATGTTTAATGGCTGGAAAATTATGTCATGTGTCATAAATCATCCATCCATAGTTACAGTGTGATAATAAAACCTCTTCTCTTCTGTTTAGAAATAGATAGATAGATAGGTTTATAGATAGATTTATTTTGGTAAAAGTGTACATAAGACATATCATAAATAAATGATACTAAACCTTTTATAAAGCTTCTTTACTGGTACCTCCCGGGGGCAAAGGATTCTGCCGTTGCGATAGTTCATATATATGAGTGGACACAGTCGGTAAATTATGGAACCCCTTCAAAACTTTGGTACCATTCATATTGAAAGGTGGACAAGTCCATTGAAAGGTGGACAAGTCCATTGAAAGGTGGACAAGTCCATTGAAAGGTGGACAAGTCCATTTAAGAAATTGAGCAGGATAAGGGTTAAAATTATCAGACAATGAATTGTGTGTACATGTACATTGAATGTATTTACTAGATTTGACTGTCTAGCGATTTTTTACAGTGACTCGGAATAGTCTTAAAAATGTTTCATTTTGGTGGGAACAGCTAAATTGCAAGACAGTAACATGTCTCCTTAAATTTACAATTAAATAACAATATGGTTTTGTGTTCAAATAACTGTTGGTGCACTTAAGTTTAGTTTTATGGCATTTAAACGTGTTAATTTGAATGTTGTCAATGTTATGCCCAATTGCAGCCTCAGTTTCTCTACTGTATCGGTAACATGCATCATGGGATAGAAATGCAATGCACTGTAATTGGTCTATTATCCCATATAACAATAAGAAAATGTTCAGTTGCCGTGTATTGTAGAAATATCAGTTAGAATCTATATGAGGAAAATAATTTACTTCTGTGCCATTTGAAAGTAATAGGTGGAATAATGTACATAACCAATTCTTTTCAACTTTCTGGTGTACATAATGTATATTTCATACAATACAGGTCTTTTAGTGTGGATTTCTGTTTTTGCAAGATTCATGTACGATTTTTACAAAAGCACAAAAAAATGATACATAGAAAGTACAGTATTAAATAACAAAAAGAATAGCTTTATGCTATCTGTACACTAGCGAATGTCATTGCAAACTCTAATAAATGAAGAGTTCGGTTTTGAAAATTTTCTAATTTTAATTGTATATGCACATTGTATTTTTCAATCCAACCAATAGTTGCTAAATGAACAGTAATCAGAAAACATATATGTATGCAAAATGCCTTTGCTGCATAAAACATGAACACAATCTGCTGCTTGCTATTTGCAAAATCAATCAATACTTCAGGTCTACTTTGCATAATATGAAAGTTAAACCTCAGGTTTGAATGTTTTTTTAATGTATCCAAACATTTACATAAAATCCTGTATATGTTCTCACAAAAGTATTTGCATCCTTACATTATAACCCATTCATTTGTGCCTTGCATCTACTCAAATATATAACAAATTTTCAAGCAGCTACTCTTTGAAGTAGACAACAAATACAGTGTCATCTGATCAGCATTTACATGTAACTTTAAAGTTGTTACCTTCTGCAAAACACCCCTATTTGAAGAAATATACTTGCCCAAATTGGAAGTAAGGAGATCCCATTGTTAAAATTTCTTAAATGAAAGTACATATTGTTGCAATGATCATTCAAATATCTGTAAGATTGGATTATTTTTAAAAGAATTTTTCACACTCAACTGAGTCAACTGTTATATAAAGTATATTACTTTTTGAGGAGTAAAAGGAATAGGTCTTACATGTTTAAATTAAAAATAATTCAAATATTTTTGATAAACATTTGTTTTTTTCCCTCTGTAATTTTCAATCAAACTATGAAAAGTACTGTTTGAATTATCTCTATCCTTATATAGTACCATATTTCTAGCATAAACAAAACCCCAGAAATGGAAGACAAAATTAACAGGATTTTCACATAGAAACACTTAACTATCACTCCTGTTTTTGCAGATTATCAAATTTGTTACTACAGTGCAACCACCCTTGGGAACACAGAAATGTATGTGTTTTAGAGAGGTGTTGTTCTGGAGAGGTTGATTCCTTAGATAAATGATGCAACAGGAAAGAAAATGTGTGGAGGTTGTACTGTTATTAACAAAACTGCTTGTCTAAACAATTTGCTTCTTTATTTTTTCAAGTCATGTGTAGTTGCAAGTGAATTTTGCCGCTATGTTTGTTAGTTTTGCTGTAGATCGGCTTTGCAGTTAATTAGTCATTTTAGATGTATATATTGCTAGAGAAGTTTTTAAAAAACTTGCAAACTATTTTAAGCTAACTGCTGCATTCAGAGTTTGTACAGATTGTGAAACATAGTTTCCTATTCATATTCCGCTATTGTGACAGCATTATTAGTAAGTTTTATCAATATTATGTCTTGATACTTTTGTTGTTTTATTGTGATTCAGAATCTCAAATTGTATGGTAGTGTGTATTGTACCTTATGTCCACGTAACATCGAAGTTGCATATTTTGTGCGTGTAGTAATTATAGTGCATATGTGTTACTTTTAGTGCTTATAAAGTGCTGTTCTTTTTATTGTTCACAGTATGTTCGTGCTAAAGTTAAGTTACTGAGAAATAAATGTAACCTTAATTGACACTACCTTGTTGTGTTTTTTTAGCTCGACTTTTTGAAGAAAAGGGATGCTATCCTACTCAATCTGACTTAAGTTCACAATCTTCTGAACTAAAGGTCATAGTGTAGCGCTTTTGAGGAGATGATTTTAATCAGATTGTATCCGACTCGTCTTGGTGTCGGCGTCACACTTCAGTTAAGTTTTTCGCACCAACCCACTTTATTTCAAAACCAGTAGATATTGCTTTGAAACATACAATACTTGTTTACCACCATAACCTCCATCCACAGACAACAGAACATCACTATGTCAAGGTTTTTGTTAGAATTATGGCCAAGTGACTTAGAAAGTGTATTGAACTTGGTTAAGATTTTTTGTTTCACCCCACTTTAAAAATTATAAATTAAGGCCCTTTATTGACGTAGAATTTCTGTTAAGTTTTTTGTACCGGGCCACTTTTTGACTGATACTAGTTTGAAAATTGGCATACTTGTTTACCATCATTATCCCCAAATGTAGGTAGGAGAAGGTAACTCTGTCAAGGATTTCATTTTAATTATGGTACTTTTTGACTTGGAATTTTTTTTTTTTCAATGTCAACTTGTTGACTTAACTATTTGAAATATAACTTTGAAAGTTGGAGTACTTATGTACCATCATGACTGCTACCTGTAAGCAAGAGTAGATAACTTGGTGAAAATGTTTTTTGATTTGTACTCCTTTGTAATTCCTAGTTTAAGTCTTTTGTGCAACTGGCACTGTCATGCACATATATCATTAACCACTTAAAAGTATTAATTTAAAACGTTGCAGTAGTATTCAGGGATAGCAAACAATTAAGTATGGTAACTCCTGACTTAATATCTTGCTACATGTGGCCTTTGTATTATACAGATCCTTAATTGTTTTGCCTTTTGCTGCCAAAGGGCAATAACTCTGTAATAAGTCAAGATGGAGTTATGGTTCTTGTGTACTGTACTTCCTCTAACTGTGTTTGACCATTGTATGAAGTTGTATTGAATTCCAACTAGTAGTTTTAAAGTTATGCTCCAGACAAGGAAAATGCAACAGACCGCCCAAACGACCGACCAACCAAGGGGTGACTCCTATATACCCCCCTAAACTTTGTTTCGGGGGTATAATCATGACCTCCTGGTCAAAATTGACCCCATCCGGGGGTCTCTTGATTTGAACATTTATGTCCACACATTTAAATGCATTCACTGTACGTACCCATTAGTCAACTTGCATGGACACTCGAGTCTTCAAGTCATATGCATGGCCAAAGGCATATTCATTCTGTAAGAACTAGTCATTGTTCTTTCAGGCTAATCTTTCGATTTTAAAAGACAGGGTAGAACTAAAATGTGTCTGTGTGGAGGATTTCAATCTCTCCCCACTGTTGGGAGAGACTTTATTTTTCCCTCGCTATCTGTCTGTCCACTTTATCTTGTCTACTCTTCAACTACAAAAAACCTTTGTTGGATTTTCATTGGTTGGAAGCATCAGTATGAAGTCTAGTTGTGCATATTGTAATTTGGGGTCATATGGTTAAAGGGTTAAGGTCACAGGGGCCGCAAACTTGAAAATCTTGTCCGCTCTCATCTCCAAAACCCATTGTTGGATTTTCATCGAACTTGGTGGGAAGCATTAGGATGAAGTACATGAATTGTACAGTTGCGCATTTTGTAACATGGGGTCATATGGTTAAAGGTCAAGGTCACAAGGGCCTGAAACATGAAAATCTTGTCACTCTCCATCTCAAAAACCCCTTGTTGGATTTTCATGGAAATTGGTAGGAACAATCAGTATGAAGTGTAGTTGTGTTTATTTTACAATTTGCAGTCACAGTCAAAGAGACCTGAAAATTTAAAATCTTGTCCCCTCTTCATGTCCAAAACCCCTTGTTTGATTTTAATTAAATTTGGTAAGAAACATCAGTATTACCTGTATTATTATCATTTGAGTTTACATGGATGGTCAAAGGCCAAGGTCATAGGTGCCTGAAAGAAACAAATCATGGTTGCTTATCATCTCCAACGTTGGATTTTCATCAAACATGTCAGGAAGCATCAATGTGAATAATTTTGTAAGCTGTTTCACATAGTAAAAACTCACTGGCACTTGTAGATAGAAAATCTTGACCGGATCCCTTGTTAGATTTACATCAAATCAGTAGGAAATGTAGTTGTGCATAATTATCATTAGGGGTGACTTGCCCTGTGATTTTTTCCATCGGGGGATTAATGGGGGCGACCTGTGTCTTTTTTTCCAAAAACAAATTCTAGTCTTGTCTACAAAATTTCTTTGTAACGAATAGCTGCAATTCCACACATCATAAAATTTTCTTAAAAAGCAGTAGAATGAACAGTTGGCAACATTCTCTAAGCAAACTGTAAAGATTGGTTAATGCCCATTCTTTAGGACAAAATGATTTAACTGCAATAATTATGTTCCACACCCAAATCAACTAAATTAAACAATGTTGTCGTTAAAATTGCCAAATGACTCAAAATCATTCTATCATTTACTTTGAAACGGCCGCCTTAAAAAAAACTCATCTGATTTTTGTTCTAAGTGATTGCTGCATATTCTGTATATACAATAAAGCAGACATTTAACTTTGCAATATTTGGAGGTTATACATCAGTCCAAAATTCATATGTATTC
Organism: Saxidomus purpurata; assembly: GCA_022818135.1. Classification (NCBI taxonomy): domain Eukaryota; kingdom Metazoa; phylum Mollusca; class Bivalvia; order Venerida; family Veneridae; genus Saxidomus; species Saxidomus purpurata. The sequence goes on from JAFMSR010000011.1 coordinate 40,931,395, forward strand.
CAATTATTATACATACTGATGATTTTCATTGTCCATTCAAACTTACACTTACTTTAGACCTTCACAGCTTGATCATTCAGGGAAAACATGGAACTCTAATTCAAGTACATGTAAAGTTTTTAATTGTTGAATATCAAAAAAAAATTCTTTGAATAATGTACATGTATGTTATAGGGTTAACGCATGCTTTTTTGTGTTATAACGTCTGCAAAAACCCTGAGGGATGATTGGTGCCAGAGGGCGAGGGTATCAACATATGCCGAGTGTTTCTGCACATGTTATAACACGAAAAAGTGTTCATAAATGCTGGTCTAGCATAAAGAAGCACAAAAAAATCAATACGAAGTGTTCTTACTGGTCAACAATGCAAGGACCAAGGTGGGTGTTGTTTCCATCATATATATAACATCACTAGTGTTTTCAACATAGTACCGTTAACACCGTGCTTAATGAAAGGACCATTGTTTTCCATGGCCCTGTAATACATATAAATGCAAACGGTTTATAACAGCACATGAATTTCCCCATTAACGTTTTCCTCGTGTTAGAACACTGTAAAATGGGCAAAAAACAGCACAGTTTATGCTCAATTATGTATGTCCCTAAGCAATATCCAGAAAACACAAAACCTGTTTTGAAGTAATGTTTCTGTTTTCATCAGAGTGTTAAATGTTTCTTTTAACTAGCAGAGTTTAGAATTGCTGTTTGCACCTATCAAAGGCCTCTTAATGTTGAACCTTTCCTGCTTGTGTTAAAAACCTCCACCCCATATTACACTTCATCACCGCTAGTATCTGAACTTTCCATTGCTTGTGATTTCCCACCTTTCTTTTCATTCGGAGCAAATATGTCCCTTTTCACTTGTTTATCAAACGGTTCAGCCGTCCTCATGAGAACATATATACCCCCAGCAAGGCCTCCGATGTTCACACCCAACGTTTTTGTCCTCTTCCAGTATTTTCCTATATGCTGTAATGTCTGAAAATATAAATCTAGACCTATCACACTGGATGATTAACAAACCTAGCCATGTACCTCAACTCATTTAATGATGAAGTACATGTATGTATACTTAACAACTTTAAAAACGCAACCAAAGATTTGACGGGTATTTTGACGTAACTGCAAGCGTAATTCGGAAAGTTCAAGAACACCATACTTTTTGCCATTCCTCGGGGTTTTTTTAGAGAAAAGTTCATTACAAAATTCAAGCATAATTTAATCTGTAAACGTCATCAATTGTGCATATAATGAGATAAATCCATCACTCAAAATCTATGATTAATGATATTATTTTTAAAAAACTGCATTTTTAAAGTGGTTAAGTACCAGTGTATAAAGACATATTTTTAACTAAACCTAAAAAAGAGTTGTGCACCATAGAAACTTAATAGTACAAATTATAGTGAGCATGTGTACAAAAAATGTGACAGTAGTGCAGCAAATAAACAAAAGATGTTGGAGGTATGTGAAAAACAAAACTTTGACAGTTAAGGGCACACAAGAATTTAACTAGGAATTTAAGTACAAATCAAGATACATTTTCACAGAGTTATCTTCTCTGCTTACAGATAGGTCTCATGAGGTACATAAGTACTCCAACTTTCAAAGTAATATCTCAAATGGTTAAGTCAACAAGTGGACAAGAATGAAAATTTTAACTAAGTTTCTAAGTCAAAAAGGGCCATAATCATAAAATCCTTCACAGAATACCTTCTCCTGCCCGTGTTTTGGGATCATGATGGTAAACAAGTAATATAACTTTCAAAGAATATCTGGAACGGTTTAGTCAAAAAGTGGACTGGTACGAAAAACTTAACCCAGATTCTAAGTCGATAAAGGGCCTTAATTTTTAAAACAAATCCCTGACAGAGTTACCTTCTCTTGCTTACAGATGGGGTAATGATGTAAACAAGCATTCAAAGATTCAAAGCAATATCTCAAAGGGTTAAGGCAATAAGTGGATTTTACCCATATTCAATGTATTTTCTAAGTAAAAAAGGGGCATAATTCTGTTCAAAACCTTGACAGAGTTATGTACTCTTGTCTGTTGATGTCGGTCATGATGGTAAACAAGTATGGTAAGTTTCAAAGCAATACCTCCAATGGTTTTGAAATAAAGTGAGGTGGTGGGGAAAAACGGAAAACTTAACCAAGCTCAATACACTTTCTAAGTCAAAAAAGGGCCATAATTCTGTCAAAAACCATGACAGAGTTATGTACTCTTGTCTGTAGATGGAGGTTATGATGGTAAACAAGTATGGTAAGTTTCAAAGCCATACCTCTAATACTTTTGAAATAAAGGGGGGGTGGGGGGGGGAGGTGCGAGGAAAACTTAACCAAGGTGTGGCGCCAACGCCGGCGCCGACACCGGGGGGGGGCGCGGAGGGGGGGGGGGGGGGGGGGGGGGAGGTGGGGGGGCCCCTTTTCATAGAAAAGTCGAGCTAATAAAGGATGTTACAACTTCAATAACTTTAAACAAGAGGGTCTAGTTGGCTCTAACTTGGCCCTAAATCGATAATCTGAGCAAGTTGTATTTTATGTGGTAAGCCACTAGAACTACCATAATACTCTATAGTAATATGTAAAGCTGTAGTGAAGTCTTCTAAAGGTTTTTCTATTCTTAGTAATACCAGCCCCTGTGTGCACTGGACCGAACCATTTAACTTTTGTAAAAGGAACAATGCAAGGATGCTACTGAGCAAGTTTGGTGGCCTTCCGTCCTATGAAAATGAGAAGAAGTTATTCCATTTTTTAGTAACAGATGCTCCTGTGTGCACTGCACCACAATCATAACCTATTGTTTGGAAGGAGACTTTGCAAGGATGCTACAGAGCACTTTTTGATGACATTCCATTAATTTGTTCATGAGATGAAGCCATTTAAAGGCTTCTCTATTTGTAGTAACCATTTCCTTTTTTTTAAAGGTGTCAATGCTAGGATGCTACACGGCAAGTTAGTAAAAAGCTTACATGTAGTTTCTGAGAAGATATATGAGCTAATAAAGTTATATGGAGAGTAACGTTTTGCGAGTGATTCTTGTATCTTATAAACTCTAGTCTTCTTTGATCTAGGGCATGATTAGGTATTATACAACAATGAGTTAAGGTTAGTTTGAATTTTAAAATAATATGCACGGACAACATCCCGTTTATTCGCAACATTATAACTCTTTTGAGAAATTATCTAAGAATTGTCTTTCAAAAACTTCTATTGATTTGCATTTTGTTTCTAATCTGATTTCATGTTTACCCTGTTTCTCATCCAAAAGCACTACATCCCTGAAAGTATCTTGTAAACTTTTCCACTCTTCAGGAAGCTGACGACAATCGGAAATAATTTCAGATATTCATGTATGTTGTTTTAGTATTTTTAGTATTTTTTAAGCAAGTCCCACTAAGTGAGAAGCAATGCTGTCAAAAGGACAGATTCTTGCGGAATCTGATTATAATTTCATTTTTTTTTACAAGTGTTACAATGATACACTTCTAATCTGTGATGCATAATAAACAGATCCAAAAATAACTTCGGTACCAGAAGAAGTATTTTGATACTTTTTCATCAAACATTTTACATGTTTATTCCAAGGTTTCCTTACATTCACTTACCTTGATCATACATTTTTTGTCCTCGGTCAGAAGACATACCCTTCCTGTCTCAGGTTTGACAACTCTTGCCATCTCAAACATAGCCCCTGGATATAATGTCCAGTTGTTTACCTTGTGACCCATTCTTACTCCAAACGGCTGCAATGAAAATTAAACAGAATATTTTAAAAAGGAAAACAATATTTATTTTGTAACCTGCTGTAATGCAATACAATGTAGCACATTATAGTCTTAAGTGGTAAAAATATAACACCATGGTAATTTCGAACATGCACTTGTCCATATTTCAACTCAATTTATAGCTAGCTTAGTCTATGGTTGAAGTGACTCTGTGTTAAAATCTGATCACGCTAGCATAATATCAAAATTACAACATGATTTTACTTCATTCCAACTGCATCTAACATGTTATAAATACATTACAAGGCATTGCTTTGACTGTTAATTCACAGAGTGATATGGACCCTACACTGGTTACAAAAGGCCAAGTGACTGATGGTTTTTCTTTCAGCCTGACTTACAAAAAGGGTTTAGTTCATTATCTATCTTGCGTTAAAATACCTGTTTTACCAGTATTTCAGTTATGTACATGGTGCCAGTTAACCCAACACCATTCCTGGGACAGACCCGGCACTAGACTCTCATCCTTCATAAACACCGGTAGAAATAAAAGTTCAACCAAAGATGCTAAATCAATGATCTGGTCAGTGAATATGGACACCAGCCTTACCCTCACTGCATGAAGGTGTTTGGTTTTCCTTCAACACAACCTTATATATCAAGGATTCATGGTTTTCCTTCATCATGATCTTATATCAAGGATTCACTTCAAATCTACTGCAACTACATGCATGTTTAACAAGGAATGGAAGAGAGTTTAAATATCAAACCACTGATTTGTACATGTTTATGCTTACCAGATCAGTTACAAACACGTCTACAGAATTGTCTCTAAGTGGTAGGTTACACACATTCCATCTAACAGCGTCAATCGGAAGAGAGGACCTGAAGCAGTAATTAATATGAAACACATAAAAAAAATTGATGTTGGAGTAAAATTCCTACTTGGTTATTGCAGTACAATTTTGAAAAATAAGAGTCTCAACTTCCCTTTCAATCTTTCAAAACTTTTGTTACAAGAGGGCCATGATGGCCCTATATCGCTCACCTGGCTACCATTGGCTATAATACAAAGTCATCAATCGCTGAAAGGGTCAATACTGACCTGGCGGTCATGATTTGAACAATCTTGGTAGAGGTCAACTAGACAATGATAAATATCTAAGCTCTAGGCCTAGTGGTTTCAGAGATAAAGCTTTTTAACGTTTTACCTATAAGCCTATATAAAATCAAGAGACCCTCACTTGGGGTCGATTTAGACCCAGGGGTCATGATTTGAACAATCTTGGTAGAGGCTCACTAGGCAATGAAACATGCTAAATATCTAAGCTCTAGGCCCTGTGGTTTCAGAGAAGATTTAAAAGATTTTCCCGGGGGTCACAATTTGAACAATCTTATAAGAGGTCCACTATGACATATTTAAGCTCTAGGCCTGGTGGTTTCAGAGAAGAAGATTTTTAAGTTTTTCCTACATAAGCCTATGTAAGAACAAGTGACTCCCCCGGCATGGTCAATTTTCACCCAGAGGTCCACTAGGCACTGCTACATGCCAAATATCGAAGCTCTATGCCATGTGGTTTCAGAGCAGAAGTTTTTCTTGTATAAGCCTATGTGAATTCAAGTAATCAGACAGTGTCGATTTTGATCCTGGGGTCATGATTTTAACTATCTTGGTCGAAGTCCACTAGAAAATGCTACATGCCAAATATCTTAGCTCTCAGCTTTCCTGTTTTGGAGAAGATTTTAAAAAGTTTTTTCTTTCTGTTGCCATGGCAACTAGAGCTCTCATGTCAGGACATGTTATAAAAATCTTTATCATTTTAATATCCAAGTTAATTTCAACAAGGACTGTATTCAGTTAATTTCAACAAAATGTTCGACAAGGACTGTATTGAGTTTATTTTCAACAAGCTCTAAATACTAAGAGTTTTGCGGCTCAGTAATGAACAATATAGCAAACTTACTTGCTCTCTTCCTTCCTGCGTTCATTCAATTCTTGCATGTTGCCCCAGCATCTCTCTAATGCACGTCTTGCTATCTCACCAGAAATATGCAGGGAACCAGGCCATCTCAATGCACCCTGAAAACAACAGAATCATGCCTTGCATTGATTTTAACTCTGACCCGCCTAATTCTAAAATGCACTAGTCCATTTTTCAATTTCGAATGTACCATTTGCTCTTCTGTACGGTCTATCTCACTTAAAATTTACTGGCTGAATTTATAAGAGTGCAGATTATGATTACACAAGTTTCAGGGATGTGCAGTATTCATTCCTTTTAAGTAATGTCACTGATACCTTAAAGCTGCTGGTTCACAGTTTCCAGTGAATATCTTTTCTCTCCAAAATGATATATTAAAATGTTCATATTAAAGTAATGGCTAGAATCAACAACATTTGATGGCACCACTTCACTATATGTTTATATTGGAATTTCAAGTGTTTATAACTCTTTATAATTTGGTAGAATATATTTTTAAAAATACAGAAATCATGCACAGGAATTTATTTATACTGGAACCTTTTTACTTGATGATTCGTTCCAGAATATGTTAATTTCAGACAGTTTGAAGAACCTAGTTTTTTTTACCAAAATCTGAGAGTGAGCAGCTTTAAATTCATCAGATCTTTTCATTACAGAAGAACTAATTACCTCTTGATTGACAGCTATCTTTACTACATAAAGCATAGAAATATTTCAATCTAGTCTGCTTTTCTGACCTTACTATATTTTATATCAATACAGTTAAAATACAGTCTAAATTTACAAGATATAAAACTCTGTCGATGCTGATTTTCTAAACTGGACTTGTCAATCTTTCAAATAAAGTAATTAATAGTTTAGACGGCTGAGTGAAAATTTACTGACTGAACAGCGAGCGATAAGTGCAGATGATGATCAGAATACACAGATGCAGGTAAATACAATTTGGTCATAGCATGTTATAACTTAAGGGTGTTTATAGTTACAAGACTCAGAAATAAGATACATTAAAGGCTTTACTGCCACATCTGGACAAAATATAACAAACATATCTGAACAGGAATATTGCCCAATCTGACATGGTGGTTACCAACAACATACCTGTCTATATAATAGGAATAACATCAGATCTGGTATTTGTGACACTCATTATGCATTGTACATTGAAAACAAATACTGCAAGATCCGACAATGGGTAAGGAACAACATACCTGTATGGGAATACTTCCAGTTCCAGACATTGGGTCACATACAATATCCCCGATCTTAATGTCACATAACCTTAAAGAGAAAAAAACATGTTAAATTGTTCTTAAGATTATTATAAAAGCCCATACTCAAATGTCATATCATCTTTCTGTTTATATACATGACCATTACTTTATTTACAATAGAAAACATGTTGTCAGACCCATATGCATACAGAATTAAGCAATAATAAAGCTAAACAATGGTTAATAGCACATTGTAAAACATTGAAAACATTTTAGTTTGAGCAGTCATTAACAGTTTCAAAAAGTGCTCTTTGGTCTATGCTCATTTTGAAATATCAAGCCATGGAAATATATGTTCAAAACATCCAGTTTACTGCATGCAATTATGCAGATGAGCATTACCACAAAGAAGAGAAATTTTGAAAAGGTTTGAATCGCAATCATATTGCTCATAACATTAAAGAAAACATGCTCAGGCTTGTTGAATATTGTAATATTAACATGATGAAGTTCTGCACTTCAACATGTTTTCTAGGCTCAGTTTGAAACTGTGAATACTACAGCATGTACAGTACAGTAACTGCTGACCCACTTACATGTGCAAGTTTAATTTACCTTTTATAATTCTAAAATGACAGCATTCTCTTTCTGGATAGAGAATGAGGAAATAAAATCATGATAAAATAGTCAATAAATCACACCACTTGTGTGCACCTTATGTCACATTATTACATATCAGAACTTCATCCTTTGAATTATTTCAGAATAAATCATGGTCAAATATTAATAATTTCTTTTAAACAGCCTATCCACACAGTTTTACCTGAGCATTCCATACGCTATGGTAGGCCTTAGAGTTGTTGGTCCGAAGTGTGTTATATTCCTTCGATGCAGACTCTGCTTGGTCAGTCCTAAACTAACTGTTACTTCATGATCATCTATTGCTAAAATGACTTCTATATCAAATTCTGTCATTTTTACATTCCAACCAAAATATCTATAAATAGCACCTCCAAAATTCGAGGCAGCTGTCATTGAATCAAAGTTATGATTATCACCCACTCTTATACAAGTTACTCTGAAAGATGGCATCATTGGATTCCAAGGATTTTCTCTGACTCTTTGCTTTTTGTTCACATTTTCTATACTGTCTTTCGCATCATCTTTTGGTATTTCATGTATTTTACCATTGCTGGTAGCTTTATCATCTGAGATCACCTCAGTCTGTAATTTTTGTTGAATTACAGCACTACCAAGTTCTTCTGTGGTCTCAACCTTTTCCGTTTCTTCAGCCTGACTGTCTATAATCACAGCTGGCTCGTCAGTTTTACCTGACCCTGTTTCAGGACATTTATTCCCCAATTTCTTTTTTCCTTTGTTCTTTTTCTTTGACCTTTTTGATTTCTTCCCACCCTCTGTGGCCTGTCTGGGTGGAGGAATGACAACTTCACCAAAGTCTTTTGTAACTTCTGCTGGACAGTCTGCTACGCCATGCTCAAAAGAGAAAAACTTGCGCCAGATGTTTAATCCAGCTGGCCAATCAACAGAACCAACAAGATTCCGCAGCCTCTGCAAATTATCATTCTGCAAATAAATCCAACAAAGCTTTAAGGCAAAAACAAATTAATACTGTGGCTCTGGAGATCCTAGCTTCTCTTTTAATACCCTAAATGCCCAAAATCATTTCTTGTTAGTCGGAGTGCTCTAATTAATTTAGTATACAAAAAATAGTTTTGAAAAATAAGATATTTTTCATACCTACCTACCCTATATTGGAAAGTATCTTTCCATAACTAAACTATATTTGTACGTGTATCTTTTTTTTCCGCTTTATTCTTTAAATTTCTATTCAAAGATTCCTTAGTCATGTTAGTGTCTGAAAATTTACTTAAGTCCGTATAAATGAAATAATGTCCGGTCAATCTCAAATAGAGTTTGTAAGTCTAATATCTCACATGGATAAAACTAACTAGTAACTACGTATGTGATAACAAAAATAATAGCCAAGTTTAGTTTATACTAATTTATTTTAGCTTGACTGTGAAGGAAGCTTGACTAGAAGCTTATCAAGTCACTCTCGAGTCCACTTCCTGGAAAAAAAATATGGTGTTTTAATACAGCAAATAGTTTAATTATATTACCTGATCCTGAGTAAATTTGAAGTCAGGAACATGTGTCATTACCACCCTGCAGTTGTCAACACAACCCAAGTCTGTCACCTGAAGAAGTCCATAGATTACCAGTATTTTGCAAGTTATGTATTCCTTCAAAAACAAGGCTATAATATACTATATACAAAAGAAATACACCTTGTACAGACTAACAGTAAAGGACTTAGTGCAATAACTCATAATATTTTCATGTGTTACAGAAGATTATTTTTATTTTTTGCACCAACAAATATATGCTCTCTTATGTGTTAGCCATTGGGTATGCTGAATATCTGCATATAGTTAGCTTTTTCTTCTAGATTGGATGGCTTATTTGGAGAGCTATCCCAATGACTGGCCATGGCTGGATAATGTAAATCTGAATGTATGCATAATAACATTATTTTATAATGATATATTATAATAATGTATCTCTGTGATCCAACAAATTAGGTCTTAAAATCGCATACTTCCTTGTTTGTGAAAAGTGAAAACTCTATGATGGGTGGTCGAGTGGTTATCGCTCTAGACTACCAATTCAGAGGTCCCCGGTTTGAATTCTGGCCGGAGCACTTGAAATTTCAGAAATGCTTTTCAATGTTTCCCACCCATTTAAAAATGAACTGGTTAGAAACCTAGAGTTAGTGTCCATATATCAGGTGCTTTAACCAGGCATGTAAAAGAACCAAGGGGTCTATTTGTAAAAGAGCTATGGTCTGGTACCCGGATTCACATTGTATCTGCATCTGTTTCTTTACACTTGCGCCTGTCAGGAGACTTGGCAAGTTCACCCAGGGTGATATCCCAAGGTTGGCCGGGACTATAAACAAACGAAAAAACAACAGATCCATGTGTATGATACTGATAGTCTCCTATTAGTCCTGCATGCAAATTTAAATTAATTTTCAGTATAAATCTTTACAAATCATTTCCTCACCATGCTAACTTTAACTACTTTTCCATTTTGTTGTTGTAACAAGTTATTTAGGGCTTTCAACACTTTATTAATCACTATTTTTATACAATTATAATCTTTTCATGTTTTTTATAATGTTTTTTGCAGTGGTTTTTTTGGGGGCCTTTTTGGGGCCGAAATTCGGCCCATTCCCTCCAAAATAATATAATTTTCCCCCATTTTTGACAAAAATTTCCCTCAAAAGTTGAAAAAATCTTTGATTAATTAACAAGAATTGGCCAAACTTGTTAAAAAACATAAGATTTCAAAATTAACGCACCAGAATACTTTCTGCAACATCTTGACACGTTACATGAGAAATAGCAGGCGAAAATCGCCGATTTTTCGTTTGTCACCTATTTTCGCGACCCCGATTTTTGCTAATTTTTCAACGAAAACAGTGTTCCAAAGATGAATAAAGATACTAATACAATGTTTTCAATGAAAATACAAGTATTACTTATATTCACGTGTGTTTTAACACCTAGCTGCTAAGTTATGTTCCTGAACCAGATTTTTATATAAAATTTTGTTAGTTAAATTCTTAGTCCTCTCTTTATATTTGGCAAAAGAATAATGTCATTTACATACTTATAGGTTGGTTCTTTATAATACAACATTTTTAAACAGTATATTTTATACATTTTCTAAAAATTCCCCTATTCTGGCAAAATGACGTAAAAATTCCCCTCCTGACGGGCCCCGCCACCTTTCCCCTTAGACTGAAAAAAAACACTGTTTTGTCACATGCAGCTTTTAAGTTTTGGATGCAGTTAGTTCAAAAGCTCAGAGAGCTGATGCTACACCTGTTTTTCTAACTGACACAAAATAAAACTAATTGTATTTAGGGGTGTCACGATAAACCGGTATACCGGTATATTGCAATACACGACAAAAAAATTACGTATCACGATATGATATCCCCCTACCGTTTTTTTCTTCAAATATTTACGTTTTTGTTGCTTCAAGTTTCGTCTCGATGTTTGACAGCGTGTTCGAATAAAATTATTAAAGAATAATGTTCTACGATTTAACTGAGTAAACGGCATTTAATCGAGTAAATTGATGATAGGTCCGGGTCCCTCCAGACGCTTTGAAAATCGATTCTCTTGCTTGACAACGGGACGCTGTTCTCGGACAAACTCAGTCATTACGATATACTCATATATATTCAAGTTTAAATTCACTTTCGACTAAACAAAACAATTCTAGCCAAATAAAGTTATCAAAAATTCAATTTTATGGATTTAAGCTAATGCTAGGCAACCATCTTCCTTCTTTTTTCTTCTTCAATTTTGTACTTTGTTAAAATCAAAGATGCATAGAGATCAACAATGAGAGCTGAGGAATCACCTTTAACGAATACATTTAGTTTTACCAGTACCTAGATGTGTGAAGCCGATACACTGAAATTCTTTAACAAGTATGCATGGAGTTTGAGAATGAAAAGTAATCATATTAAGTGAGAAAAATGTGCAGCCAGACCGGGGCTCGAACCCGGGACCCTTCGCTTACAGGGCGAAGCTCACCGACTGAGCTACCGGGCGCTACACATATCCCCCAATTGGAACTAAGTCCGAACCGTGACATACCCCCACCATATTGAAATTGTCCCGATTTCGACGGGTAAGAGAACAAGGTAAACATGATCTCAGTATATATCCAGTCACGGCCCCACGTTGGGCGCCAAATGTCACAGGATGAGAAAAATGTGCAGCCAGACCGGGGCTCGAACCCGGGACCCTTCGCTTACAGGGCGAATGCTCTACCGACTGAGCTACCGGGCCGCTTACACATATTCTCCCCAATTGTGAACTAAGTCCGAACCGTGACATTATTGAAAACGGAAGTGTTTGCATAATTCTAAGGCTGCTCAAAGCTGCAAAAGCTTTAAGTTCATGCATTCCCATCAATATATTTTATTTACTAGCAACTTTGGTAGGACTTTGTTTACGAAGCTCATGTTTACTTCGACACCGTCAGTGTTTTTACCTGTTCAACCTTTTCGATCGGGCTTTTTATGCTGATTCGTCCTCTCAATATCTTGCATTTAGTGTTGAACCGTTCTTCAGCTTCCTCTGCTGCTACTGGTTCAAATCCAGTAACCACTGTTGCTTCGACTGTACAAAAGTTTTCATCAGTCGGATATTGAACCCTACACACGTCTTCCATGGGCGCCGCCATTTTGTCGCGTTTACATACTTCACGGTCACGTGACCATGGAAGGTGTAGGCAAGTGTGTATTTCACTTTCAGTTTAGACATGACGGAGTGGGCTAGACATTTGTTTGGAAACTGATAAAAGTTTTAGATAAAGTGATCGTTGGTTTGAATAGGTTTGTCTGGGACGTTTGTGATAATGGAATGTGTGGAGAGAATTTAGACGTTCAGAATGTCGTATTAGGAAGATGAGAGTAACTTTTAATAAAGTTGCCTACACAATTTTGGTTTCATATTTGATTGTGTCGTGTTACACGGGTTATATCATTGTACGAAACAAGGTATGGAAAGAAAAAATACAGCAGGAAAAGTTCCGACAGATGTCAGGTTTGTAGATTTGTGTACTTGATAACAAATTAAAATTGTTCAAATAGGCCCTACAGTAGCCCTACCATAATTCATACGAATAATTCACATTAAGTTTTTTTAAAATTTAAGTATTAGTGTTAGATATATACCGCAATGAATACAAAAGAGAACATAATATTGTGTTTCATAATAACACTTAACGGATTTTGTTTTAGTTTTAATAAAACTTAACCACATGAATTTGTTGGATAATAGTTTGCGTAGCAGTTGCTTTATACAGGTACACCTGTGTTAGTGATCACCTGGCCATATATGCAGATATTTTTGCCACATGCCAAACAATCGGCTTTATACACTTAAAGTAATCTAATTAAGCAAACATTGATGGTGCAATTAAAACAACAACTTTTTTGTTGCCTTTGACCGGCAGATTTACGCTGGTTTCACTGTAATAAGTTTTACCAAGTATTAGATGTTCTGATCAATCATTTACTCAAAGAAAAATACTACAGTAGATATAAAATATTTTAGGCACTTGAGATTATGTGAGGTAACATTTATCTTAATTTAATATTTTGAAGTTTTTAATATGTTATCCTTAAAACAGAATTTCTGATAACAGGTGGGGTAGACAGGCTCTATAATGCAGTGTGATTGATATGCTTGTAAAGGTCATAGAATCTGATGTAATTATAGTAATTGATGAGCACAGTAAGGGGACAATAAAAACTCATGCTCATTTATTAATGTAATTTAGGGAGTAATAAATAGGGTTTATCTTTCCTTACAGTATGGAACTTGGAAGTGAAATTTGCAGTTATCAGATTTGTCATTCAGTGTGTGAAAAAGATGAAATTAAATTTTAATTAATTTAGCAGAAGTGAAATGACAATTTTGGGTTGAGAAATGTAATTACGGTATACAATGTATACAGAAACAAATCAAATCTTTAATGTGAAGTGAATGTGAAAAGATATGATTTTTTAAATTTTATTTTAATGGTTATAGCTGTCATGCAGGACCACATTATATCTCTCGCATAAATTTAATTTGTACTAACAGTTTATGACTTGTTTGCATGCACAACTTCTCTTATCTAGATGTTATAATTATGAAACAGCGAATGTGTGGGTTTTTTGCATGAACTGTATCTATTTACAGTTTTATAACTAAATGAGTTGTTGCGTAACAAATCCACACTTACTGACATTAGGTAATAAATTATCTGAAGACAAACCTTATATCTGTTTATCAATATTCAAAAGTACAGTCATTGAATTAGTTTTGAATTTTTTCCCAATGTTAATACATTAATGAGAAATTCAAGGCCTGAAAAGTGCTAAAATACCTTTAGTAAAGTTTATTTTCTTTCAAGCTTTTGTAAAGACTAAAATCTTCGAAAAAAGTGTACGTATCTTTCATATGATTTTATGTTAATTGAGTACGGTATGGAAATCCAGAAAAAGTGTAAACCTATAAATAGTAAAATCTGACAGTTACTGGAACAGAAAAGGTGCATGGTCTTAAGTTGCTGGTTGCTAGAACAGGTTGGACCGTAACATGCGTTGAGTCACTTATAACGTTTCATGTCCATAATGTAAAGTTCTGTGGCATAATGCAAAGAGACTGTGCAGGACTTTTTAAATTTCATCGAGAAAAGTGGATAAGATATTTTGATTAATGATTATCCTACCCTTTCAAGATATAACTGAAAGCCCCAGTAAGTCAGGTTTCTTAGTAGTTAATTAAGATCTATAGTTTGAGATCCAGTTTATTCCTTTGAGCTAGAATTCAAAACTCTTAGTGCGAATAAAGGCCATATCCCAAACTATAACAGGGTATTCCAGCTTTATCTTAATGTATATATGGTGACTTTTATAAGATTTAATCAGATGATTCATATAAAAACGCTCTACAGCTAAAATATAAATATTAAATATCTTACAATTTATTATGTTAATATTGGTTTAAATGACAAACTGACAGTAACCTAAATACAGTATTTGATCTTATCGTATTTTTTGATGGAGAAAAAAATCAAACAAAATGTCTCAAGGGTGTTTACATAGTACATGTACTTCATACATTTTATTTGATATTCAATATTTAGAGGGAATGCTCAGTCTATGTCAACACCTCATGCTTTGACTAGGATTCGAACCCAGGACCTTCAATTCCGGAGGCAAATGCCCTAACCGCTGCATGAGCTATTCAGGCCAGCAATTATTATAAAACTTATTTGTTTACTCAAATTTAATGCTTCTTATATAAGATACTCTTGATGACTGCCTCCTAGGGTTTTGCCAAAAAATGGAACCACATGTAAAAGTACCAGTCAACTTCCATTTATGGGATTATCAAATCTGAATCTTTCTGGTTTAAGACATCTGATGCACATACTCTATATCTAAAACTTTCACTGCTGTATAGTCAGTGTTCCTTGTATTTTCACAAGTGTAGATCGTGATCAGTTTTTGGATTGAATCTATTCATTAATTTCCCTAGCTCAGTATGGATAAGCATGATAGCTGCGAACAGTACCTTAATTGGTATTCTGAGTTAGTTACCAGTGTTGATTATGATTTCAATTATCTCTTCTACTACAGCACTAAATTGAGGGTTGACTGTTGAACAAACTGTAGTAACTTAAATGATATAAAAGAGTTAGGACAGTTTTGTGGTTAACCCTCAACTTGAATGAGCAACAAATGCTACTGTCCAAGTTAAATGACTCACAAGTCCATTTTATAGACGGCTTAAGATTTACTATTACAATGTTCTAATACCTTAATGTCTAACAAAACTTGAAAATTTCTAAGAAAACCTTTAAAGAAAGAAAAGCAGGTGTAAAAATGTTTCTTATTGCAATGCACACGCGTAATACACACTTCCAAAGTATTTAAAAAGCTAGACATACTGAATACTTACTACCAACAATATGTCTTTTTAATATGTTTAATAATATAAACATACCAGGTTAATTTATTCTGCCAAGATATAAATCAATTGAATTTTTGCATTTCTATGAAAAAAGTATTGTAAGAACATCCTTTGGTACAAAAGCTGTAGATATAAAGTTTCAGGTTGTCACAATAGATGTTGAAATATAACTTTCTGTTTACAAATTTATCAAAGCTTAATGTGCCTTCTGTCTGGTCTAACTTCTTAAATAATTCAAGTATATCATGATTTATTGACACTGCATTGTAACTGAAGAAATGATGAACTTGCAATTTTACTGAAGGTGTCTTTTGCTGTTTCCTGTATATTATGCATTTCTAAATAACAGTACCAGGTTTTGCAGACCCATTCTTTGTTTTCATATAAACAAGTTTGTTGAAACAAGTTTCAAACTTATATTTTGCTCTGAGTCAAACCAATCATTTTGCAAAGAAAGAGACAGAATTCTTGTGACTTGTGCCTTAGTATTGATATTGAGAAGGATGGAAGCAACCGTGCTTAAATAAGGTTGTCCCTGACTTTAGTACAAAGAGAAAGTAGGTAAAGTTTGAACAAAATGATGGGGATCTCGACATAAAAATTATATTTTTTAACAATTTAATTTTATCATTGAATGTGAAGGCAACTCTTATTACAGTCTATACGTCTAAACTGAACTTTAACGAGCAGTTGTTACAATGTAAGCATCTTTAACGTTGTTGCATTAAACTATTAAGCTGGACACTGGTAATTTTAATTTATACAAATTTATTTAATCTCGATAATTAGAAACAAGTTCTTACAACTTTTATTAATGGCTACCGAGACTTGCTCCAGATGGAATCAACTCCAAAAAGAGTCAGACGCTTTGTGGAATTATCTGTGTCTTGCCGAAGACACTAACCATTATTTTGGCACTGGTGGGGATCAAACCTGGGCTCTCCAATCCTAAAGCAAACACGCTTAATTTGTAACCACTGCTCGAAGGTGGTAATTTTTAAGAACATTTCGAAGTAATAGGTTTATTGTAGTATTTTACTGGAAACAATTTCCAGATGATGCAGATGAATTCTTTTAACACTTTAACACGGCCTTTGGCTCTCAGTGTTTATATGGAATTAGCACAAGATGTTGATGAAACTTAATGAAAACCAAGCATGTCCGGACAATTAGGAACAGTTTGGAGTGGGAGTACTCTCGGCCATAATGGAAAGCTGCATAGGCTAATTAAGTCTACAGATACCTAACAGGAATTTTGTCATCTCTTATACAAGATCTTATAGATAGGTGATAACAGTATATATAGGAGTTTCTCCTGACTTACACCAAAATTTACACAACTTTTTGGTGGAATGGTTTAAAAAAACTTCTAAATGCCTAAAACTTAGTGTTATTTTTTTATGAATTATACTTTTTTCGGGGCATGTTGTACTAGGATCTGATTGGCCAGCATTTATATATTTAAGTTAACAATATTTCCAAGTGACAAAGAGAATTATAACCCTGAATTATTCAACAGGTGTATCATTGTTACGTTCCTTTTAGTCAAACTAAATCGGAAGAAATAGAAATACATATATGCACAATTGCACTACTTCTTGCTTTAACCAATACAGCAAACAATTAAACCATTCTCCAGATAAAGAAAGTATTAGGGGTAACAATGATTCTATCTTTAAAGGATCAAACTGTTTGGTCGATAGAGTAAAGATTTTATATTAAGATATTGCAGCTTAAATAGCTAGATACCTACTAAAGTGTGTCTAAACGTTTCGTTTAAACTTCGCAGCTGAAATAGAGCTTTTAAAATTTCTGTTAGATTTTTAAGATACTTTTATGATCAATGTACGATGTAGTTTTATTTTTCAGCGTTGTTCGTTAAATCACTATACAACCTACATCAGATCTGTATTGCTATTAAATATGATCGTTATTTTGTTGCGGCTTCTTTAAGTCTGTGACTTCTAAATTTGGTCTCAGGATATTCCTTCTTTATTTATGTCAACAAGACTGACTGACTTTGTTAACATGGAACTTACTGGTAAAAGTGGCCCTTTTAGTGTCATATATCTTGTAAAATTTGATCAAAATTCAAAAAACATGCAGTTTCACTGTATTTTTTACTGTTTTCATGTTTATTGAAAAATAAAATACTTTTGGAACATCAACAATTAGGAGCCACTTATTATATCTGTAGCTATGAATTTAGGTTATAAATAAATGATTTTAATGTTAAAAATATCTAGTTTAAATAGTAATTTTAATTGTAATGAAACAGGTATTGTCTGTGCTATATGAGGCTGCATGTAAACAAAGTTGTAAACAAATTATGGAGGAAGTAATTACCAACATTGACACTGTAGGTCACTGTGTAACATTTTAAGACTTAAGCTTTGATCCTTGAACACTGTCACTTTTTTTTTTTTTTTACTGAACTCGAAATTAAACTGAAAACCAACAATTTCATCTCGTCCTGACCTTCTCACACTGACTACCGGGGTTCTGTATCAGAGTCATAAGACCTCGATCTCTGTTCAGGAGAGTCATATGATCTATGTTACTGCAATATGTGTGGAACGGGATGTGACTGATTATTTGATTCAGCAAGTAAAATGTACTTGAACATATTGAATTATTTTTCGCTTTTGAAATAAAGCTATTTTAAAGGGAGATTTGTACGACTTTTGCTGTTTGCCTTTCTACAGCAGTAATATATATATAAGTATAGTTGGAGAGTTATTCGTTGGAGGAGGATAAATGAGGAAGAATGAATTATGTCACAATTAATTCGGCTGCATCAATTTTGTTACATTTACTTACAGCCTGTACAACTTTGTCATATCTAACAACAGGATATGCAAAAAAATAAAAATTTCAAGGAAATGCATCATAAACTGAAAATTTAGACGTGAATGACATTATAATATTTTGTGTGTTAGTGACTAAATAAATACATGTATACTTGTCCTGTCACGGTTCACGCTGAGTTGGATGACTCGGGTGCCTGGGATGACCTATTTTGATTCGTGCAACCATGACAATTGAGTTGAAAGGCACATCAAAAAAAGTGATGCAAAACAACAATTTGAGGGTCTTGGCAACCTGCTTAAAAATAAATTAGTGAAGACTGAAATATGTGTAAAACTGTGATTATTATGTCTGACACAGTATGGTTTAATAAATCCACTTTGCTTCATACATAATGTATAAGTGGCCATTGCTCTCCGGCAGCCTAACTTTATGTCAATACATCAAGTCAAGTGTCAGCTTTGCCTAATGAGATAAGGCCTTTTTCAGAAATAGTCGCAACTTGATTACAAGATATGATTTCCATAATATTTCCCTGATAATAAAGCATTTCCAGACCAAAATATATACGACTCTATATGGCTCTTTCAGTTCGGCAAAAAACTACAGCTTTTGGAATCTTTCTGGGATAAAAACATTGTTTGCCTGTCACACTGGAGAGACAAGATTGATAAAGCTTTATTTTCCCATATTCCCCTAGGGACTTGCTGAATTATCACCTTCAGAAATTCACACCCGTTGAAGTATGGGACTGGAGATCATTTTAATAGAAAACTCATTGTGTTTATAATTGGTTCTTACATGGTTTTCCACATTTTGGTAGAATTTCAATCCAAAAGCAGCGATAATCATTCTCCACGGAGTTGTGAAACATCTAATAGCTTTAATGAAAACCTTCCTGTATAATCACTGTCCCTGCCCGAAGTTATTTCACGAAAACTATTTTATAGTATAGATTGAAAGATTTGTGTTTTTCTGTGGGAATTTTGATACTTGCTGTGTTTGAAATTGTTCTTTGTTTTCATTTGTATGTTTGAACTGATGAAAATCTTTTGATTTGAGACATACTGATGTAAGATGTGGCTTGTGGGAGGTCACCAGTTCAAATCCCACCAGAGGTGAAACTTGACTGCATTCCCCACAGTCCTTTCAATTGCCACAGGTACTTGTCAGAACTTGTGGAAGCCAGCATACAGAAGTTAGAAGACCAGTCTCAAATCAAGATGACATGTTGTTAAAAATAGATTTTTTAACCAGTTGTGATGACGATAAAGCATATTTCAAATTCAGCTGGGGCTTTTAAAATAACTTGGGTCATCCTGGTACTATTAAGGATGGTGCCAGTCCTGTGTTTGTACCAAGTCTTGTTGATAATCAGGTACTAATGCATTTAAAATTGATACAAAAAGTAAAACACTTAAACATTTATATATACTGATCATAAACTAATGATATATGGATTTTACAAAATGGTATAAATGGAAAGTCATTTTATTTATGATGTCAGCATAATATTATTTAAAATTCTTTTCACTGATCTTTAAGTGACCTTAAACTATAGTCCCTGTCTTTACTATGAGTGCAGATCATGGTCAGACTCCGGGGATGTGCAGGCTGATCATGATCTGCATTTGTTACAAAGGCAAAATCATTTGCCACCATCAGGGTAATGGTTGAAATTTTGTATATGTGTTATCAGCATGGAGATTCATTGAGGAGCAGGAATGATCATTGACCCAGAATTCCTTGCTGCTGTTGCTAAGAGGACATGGTTTCCTAGGAGACCTGAGTAATTAGCCATTAAGTGCTCAGTGATTAGTACAAGACTAATTGGTTCATGTTACAATGTGCTAAAATTGTCATTTTCCCAACAGTCAATCAGGATAGTGACTGATAAAAGATATCCAAGTGAGAGAATTCATCATGATTTTGCCCATATTTCCTGTCAGTAGAGGAGGGAAGCAGGGACTACAATCATAATATATGGATAATAACTAAAGCCAACTTAATAGCTGAGTTTCTTTGCTGTTTGCAGTAGTTTGACTTTATCTGTAACTTAAAGTAACCTGAAAAGGGTTGGACAGAAGTTAGACAGACTGCACCATTAGTCAGAGATATTAGTCAGCTAACCCCTCAAAACATGTTTCAATGATGTAGTTTTCCATATGAATAAAAAAGCAGTGTAGACCATGATCAAACTGTTTAAATAAGATATGTACAGGATAATCCTGGTCTACACTCTTTACCAAGACAGTCATAGAAGGGCTTTACCCTATTGGTGTTTCTAGGAATAGTTGGCTCAGTGGTACTTGTAACACATTTAAAGTCCCAGCATCACTTGGAATTTACCGATATACAAAAATTAATTTACTGATAGGATAATGATAGAACCATGTTCTCAGTTCACTCCAAGAGGATGTTGACATATCCCTTTCTTTCATGTTCAAGTTATTTCATTACGAAATATAGTTTCCAGAAAGTCTTTTGCAATTATATCATTGAATAAAATACTGCGCTATATTAATTCTTACATGTACTTTAATTATCAATAAAAAAGCGAAGAATCTGTTTTTGGTACAAATAAAGGTCGCATTTCTGCCGGTGGTAAGACAGTAAATCTTCTTGGTAAAACAATAGCTACTTGTAATTGTGATCCTGGGACTTAAATAATAACTTGTAACTATAAATAACAAAATGTCATCGTGCAGTCATTATACATTGATTTTCTTCATGAAGAGCTATTTTAGCTCTACGGGCAATTTAACCATGCAGTGTAAGATGTAATCATTAGATGTAATTTATTAATTTCAGAATTGGCGGAAGATGACACAAACTGGAATCCATGGGGAGAAGAATTTGAGAATGAACAGCAAGTCATCTCCCATCATGAGCCACCCAAGATCCTTTGGAACCTTGAACCTTCAAACAAGGGAAATAACTCCAACAACAGAATTTTTAACGTGGAAGTATGGGGCAAAGCAGCTATAGGTAAGCTTTTTTTCAAGAACCCTGTATGGATTGAAACAAGATGACATAACAAAAGAATTTCTTACATGAAATTAATTCTTTTGCAAAATACTTCTAAGCAACTATGTTTTTCTATGATCACTGTGAACTTATCATTTGTGAAAAATTTACCGGAATAATCCAGGGCTTATTTTAAAGGCCTTACCTTTGGAGGGGGGGGGGGGGAGGAGGGGAGGCATATTAGCTCAGCTAGTGTATTAAGGGGAATAAAAGAGCTTTGTATAAAGTCAAATTTAGGGAAAAACGCATTATTTAAAAGAAATTTCTGAGGGGAAGATGTCTGAAACGGCCCGTCATAGAAGGAAAAAAGCCCTGTAGACGTACAGTGCAGTAAAAATTGTCAATATTGCAGACATGCGTCATGGGATGTCACGATAATTCTTTCAGCTGGTATTTTCACTAACTAGTCTAGTCACTGAATTAGTCCGTATCTATGTAATTATAAAAATAGGATTAAGACTACGTTGATATACTTGAGTTTTTTTCCCTGTCTAACAAGCTTAATGCAGGACACGCGCGTAGATCAGTACAGGAAATCTTGTTATTTTTACAGCAAAAAGACATCCCAGTAGATATATTGCAATCTCCATTCCTGATCTGATTTATACCAATCAGAATGTTCTATAATCTATACTAATTTATTTACTCTCAGTTGCAAAACATACTTGCAACTTAGATTAATCACTCTTAAGACTCACTTCAGAAGGAGTCAACCTCAGAGAGAGAGGCAATGTGGAATTAATGTGTCTTAAAGCCTGTGAATACCACAATAGCACAGATGGGGGTCGAACCCTGCACCCTCTGATTCTTTGGCAAATGCACTACCACTGCACTGTGATGGCTATAGTCAAAACAAAGTCAAACTATTTCATGAACTACATCATATGTGTTTTTTGTACCATGTTTGTGTCCAAAAGTATATGATTATTATACAGTTTGCTTTAAACTGATTTTTTCGTAGCTTGAGTTTTGCTTAATTTAATGAACACAATAAAAACTGTTTGAAAGACATGGTTTTCCATTAACATTTTGATACCATGCTATTCTAATACTTTAACATGAAAAGTAGAGTACAATTATTTAAATGAAGGTTATTTTCACATTGTTAGTTTGACAATGTCATAATAAATCAGTTATGTCAATTGGAGGTTAAAAGATGACATAATTATGTTGTCTATTGCCCCAGTCACATAATCTCCCTAAATTATTAAACTATGATAATTTGTTATTTATGTACAGATAATTACATAATATTTTTGGTTGCAGTTGGTTTGACTGTTATCAGACCAAGCTTTTGCTATAGGAGATTTATGAATGAACTGGCAAGTTTGTTAGTGTTTGTGGCTTCTGTGTTAGTATGACTAAACGTTGGTGGGTGGGACGGTGTTCGTCCGTTGAACCAGTGAGCTAATAGTCATGATCAGACCCTGAAGTTGCAGGCTTTCTTCTATGTCTGTCAGTTTCGTATTAATTGTGCTGTTAGATTAAGACTGTGAACAGGTGCATGAACTTTCTCGATCAGTTCATTCAAATTTAGGTAGGATATCTTTATCATTCTTTCTGCATGCTTTTACTGAATGAAAATAAAACCTTGGTAAAATATTAGTTTGTGAAATGCACCTGTGATAAACATATTTACAAACGATACATGTGTCAGTATGACTACTTCATAATCTTTTTTTTCTAAAAGAGCTAATATTTCAGTTACTTAAGAATGATCATAACGGTACTTTTACCTTAATTCAAATGTCAGTTTCACTCACAGTCCAGAAATCTGTGGTCAATCTGAAAGCACAATAATTATGTCTATTCAGTTGTATTTTTTGTGAATTTTTGTACAGTCAAGTGAAGACCATTGTGCACTCACAAAAACCCTGAAAGTATACTACAGTCTTTAATTAAGAGGCATTCTTTATTCACACTTCTTCCTATCAAAGACAAGTAGTGCAAGATTTTTTTCACACTTGTACCTTATATTTGTTAACTTTTCCTAAATACATTGGATACTTTTACTCAGGTCAGTGAAATTTGCCAGTAAAATAAAATTCTCATGTAAGTTAAAATGTTAGTTTAAATCCAACAGTTGATTGTGAAACTATAATTGTATCTGCTTCTTTGTTTAAAGGCGTATACCATTACACGTCGCCTTATTTCCAGAACCCCGTAAGTCAGTTTTTTTTAGGTTTTGACATTTTGGTACAAAGCTAATTCCATAAACCCGTAAGTCACTGATCTTCATTGAAATTTAAAACTTCATAATTAATTTTCTCAATTAAAAAATTGACTTATGGGTTTCTGGAAAAAAGGCGACAAATAGTTTCACAAACAAATTCAGCTTAGAACAGACTCAGAGGAAGGAGTATCTAGCCACACTACGACTGTGAACGTTTGACGTCTTCGCAGAAAAAACTAAGATAATGTGACCTCTGGTTCAGTAGTAGGAACTACATCCTATTTAATGTAAGCTGGCATGCTGTAAGTAGCAAAGATCATGGTGCATTATACCGTCTGGTGCCACTGTAACAAGTCTAAGGCCAATAAATGATGCAGTATTATTGTTATTAATATGGAAAACAACATGAGAAAAACAGTGACCAGACACTATGTAAGGAGATGTCTCATGCAGTAGACGGGTCAGTGACTGTGACGGTTTTCTCGTGGGGGTTTGTTGAAATTGTTCAGTACAGAAATTGCTTTTAACCGTTACCCGGCTAAATTTAATTCTCAAACTGACTTCACTCGTGCAAATTTTTGCAGATCATGGTCAGACTGCATGAATGTGTAGGTTGATCATGATCTACACTGGTCACAAAGACCGGCGTTATTGCTTCCATCGTGGTAATGATTAAAGTGCACGCAGCACTTTTTGTGTAGTGTCTATATGTAAGAACTTTGCAACCTCTATACATTGGATGTATCCTATCTTTATAGGTTAAATGAAGTCTTTAAATGCTATATTAACCAAGTTGATAGGCTACTATGGTGTAAGGTTTTTGTAAATCTTGAAAGCTTGGTGACTGAGACACATTAAATTAGACATAGTGAAGTCAGACAGTTTCATGCTGTTTGGTTTTTGTGGATTTTCTATTACATTTAAAATTACCTTAAGAAGTGGTAAATTACCTTTAAAGCTTCTTATATAGTTACAGTTTAACGCCTTTAAATTGCAACAGAAGAACCTTATATCAGTTGATGGGGGAGAAATTGGTATACACTATGAAAGATAAAGGTTGCAGTGCACTTGTTTAACCCTGAAATTACAAGTATATTTTTTTTTAAGTCTTCAAGAAAAATAAATGGAAAAATGTCTTGTTCACCAGTTTCTACAGACCCTATTTGATATTTAGTCAGACTTGTACACAAAGACACCAATGGATAGGTCAATCACACTTAGATCTCATTGGTCGCCGTGATTGGCCTACTCATTGGCAGCCAATCAAATTCAACCTTTGGCTATACTGGCTGGAAATTGCAGTCAGGTAAATCTCTCCTATTTTGGAAACAGAAAAACACTTTTGATAGGTATAGGCATGATGGGAGACATGCCGAGGTCTCATCCACAAATTCAAGCTAACATATTTGCTCTTATGGACGGACCTTTATAAAATTTGCTTCAAATCAAATCAAATAAAAAAGACACCAATGGCAGTGGTCTTTTTTTGACAGGTCACTCAGGTCTTCATTTGCAAAATGTTAATATCTATTGTTTGACTTCATTTTGAGCAGTTCTTTATTTGGAAGATGGTCTTTATTTGTAGGTGGTCTTTTACACAGGTGTGACTGTATATGATGATGATGTATATGCAATGAGGTACTATTGTGCCCTTTTCCAAGCCTGTAACTGTAGTATTCTAATGACAGTTATTATAACACAGTGTGATGGATAAAACTGTTGTCCTACTATATTTTTTATTACTATATTTGTAATGTTGCTGCTCAGCTTAGATCACACACATTAAAAGACTAATGACAATAGAAAAATAAAGAGGTTTTAGCCTTAGGCTGATTGATCTTCAGGTGAATTCCAGAAGTTATCCCCCTTATTTACCCTAAAACTTTGCAGAAATAGTACAGTGCAACCTTTCAGGAGCGAACACCCTTCTGGGAACACAGAAATGTGTTTGTTGTAGAGAGGTGTTGTTCTGGAGTCTCAGGTTGATTCCTCGTATAATTTACGCAATGTGTGTCTTTTTAGTTAGGTTGTTGAAGACTACAGAGTTGTCATTCTTCGGGGGGTTGGACTGTAGGTACATGCTCAAGGAAATGAACAACATGAATACATCAGATTCATTGTTTATCAAAACTGAAAAAAAAAATATGTAATGAGATAAAATGTATGTATGTCATGCATACTGATCGAGGGTTCATATGGCATAAAGAAAGGCTTACAATTGTTTTTTATTGAACTGTAGATTCGCTGAAAGTTTATTAAACTTCTATATGTATGAACATGATCAATAAGGAATGAGATTACCTTTAACAGTACAAGTTTTGAAAACGGCTAGGTCAGCTTTGTGAGTGATGAACAAAAAACAGCTCCAGACAGATTATATGGAACTGATCAGGGAAAATTTTGAGAAACTTTAAAATTAAAAGAAATCAAATAGAGCATGGGAAACTATACATTAAAGATTTGATATAGCATGTAAGAAGAGATCATTTACAGTAAAAGAAGCTACCGATAGAGAAACTCAAAGTAAATATAAGAAACCAGGCATCTGTCACATTCCAGGGAACCAGCTTTCAAATTGTAACTTTCACATTTAATTGAGTGAGGGGATTGGACACCCGAGGAACTGTTAAAATCTTGAAATCACTGGCATAGAAATATAAGATTTTTTTCTGTACTTTTAGATAATATTGCCAATTTATAGTCCCAAACTTTTAGAAAATATTGGCAAAAGGAGAAGGATTTGCTGTAAAACTTTCATTAGCTTCTATGTTTGTGCTTTAATACTCTTTTTATGGACGCAAGCTTAATATCATGACAGTTTTTGCATCAATTTTGAGAAAGGTCATGATGCTGGTGAAAATATTATATTGAATTTACAGAATGATGAAGTTTTATAGGTGAATCCTAAATCTTCTGAGATATTTTCTGCTTAATTTCTGTTTATAGTAAGTCAGTTTGTTTATTCATTACTAACTTAATTGCATATTGAGAGCTACAATTGATGTGTACACTCCCCCTATTATAGAGCATGACTGATTGAATGCAAATGAGATTTATATAATTGCTAATTATGTAATCTTTCGTGGTAACATTATTGTATCTATATCCATATCATTAATTCTAACTTAAAGCATCACCATGGAAACTGAGTGTACATATATGTATAGACAAGATCAATTAGTACCGAAAGTCATGAGCTTATAAATTAAAAACTTTTGTATGGGTATTAGCTGCCTCAGTTGCTTAAAGAACCGAATCTTGGAAAAAAAGTTTTTTGCATGAGTTACCTAATCTTAAAAGTCTAAAATGTTGTTTGACTTATTTGATAAAATTAACAATTTATATACAAACATCTAAATGACAGATTTATACAGTCACACCTGGAAACGAAAACCAACCATCAAGCGACCAGTCATCATTTACAAGATTTTCTACTATAAACTTGAACACAGTGCACTAACTTTTCTTCCTGTTTGTCTTTATTTGCAGGATGGTCTTTCATTTGGAAATTTAAGGTCTTTGACAGAAGTTTGTACAATCTAAAGACTAAATAATACTAAATGCTTGCTTCAGTATAATAATTCTGTTTATTATATTACCTATTAATATTCTGTCAAAAACACTACCTTTAGACTCAACCATCAAATACGGCCTGACAGAAAAAATTCCGTATTGTATGTACGTGCAATACACACAGTGCTATCATTATTTGTAAGAGTGCATTCAATTGGCCCTAAAACACACATGACGTTAATAACATCCCTTTTGACTGGGTCGTTACGACTTGTTTATACGATGATGTCTATTAAATGAAGTCGCACACAACGTATATTTCATGCTAAAAATAGTTTTTCTTCAATTTTATACTTAAAATGCCATTTGAAATTAGGTTTTTCGCGCAGACAAGTGTCAAAAGGTATATGATAAAAGGGTTATTAGTGTAGTAATGTGATCCATAAGCCTGATTGGCTCTCGTCTAGGTCGGATCATACTCGTGCTACGCATTCGCAAGATCCAACTTACACGACTCAAGCAAATCCGGCATCCTGGATCACGTTACTATACTAATAACCCTATTTTAGACATTTTTCAGAACTTTTTAGACAATATTCAGAAAATATGTGGATATATAGCTTAATTGATACTTTTAAGTACTGCGAGTGTCACAAATCACTTCCTAGCTTTCTGTCAAAATATGGTAAAAAATGATAGCGTTTAGGCTAAATGCAATGCAGGCTCAAAACTTGTATGAAACACTAGTATTGATAGACTTGTGACTAATGTGTTTAAAGACCTTCATTTTTGTATCACCCTTTCAGAGACAAGGCGATACATGGGGATCGCTAAGAAAAATTGTCCGTCCGTCACTAAAACTTAACGTTGGCTATAACATTGCCTACTTAAGATTTCTTCATCAAACTTTCAATCTGTATTGCTTATGACAAAAGGGTCTTGATGCCACCAAACTTTGAGGGTCAAGATCATATTTAACAGAGTTATGCCCCTTTTTAGCTCGTCTGATTTTTGAAAAAAATGACGAGCTATTGTCGTCACTTGATTGTCGTCTTCGTCGTTGTCGTTGTCGTCGGCGTTGGTTAAGTTTTGCGTTTAGGTCACTTACATGGAAACTATCAAAGCTATCACTTTGAAACTTGGAAAGCTTGTTCATCTAATACCCTTCTTCACATTGTATGCTAAAGATGCTGAGTCTGACCTGTTTTTTTGGGTAAAAAACATGAATTTTGATTGATTTTGGTTGATTTTGAGAATTGGACATAGCTTCTTCATTTTTTGTTAGATTGATTTCAAATTTTTCACAAACAATAAATGGATAATGTACTTCAACATATCAAACGGGGTTTTGAGTTATACATTTGGGGGGGGATATTTTAATATTTTTGGACTTTGTAGTTTTTAGCTAGTCTGATTTTTAGCTCGTCTGATTTTTGAAAAAAATGACAAGCTATTGTCGTCACTTGATTGTCGTCGTCTTCGTTGTTGTCGTTGTCGTCGGTTAAGTTTTGCGTTTAGGTCACTTACATGGAAACTATCAAAGCTATCACTTTGAAACTTGGAAAGCTTGTTCATCTAATACCCTTCTTCACATTGTATGCTAAAGATGCTGAGTCTGACCTGTTTTTTGGGGGTAAAAAACATGAATTTTGATTGATTTGGGTTGATTTTGAGAATTGGACATATCTTCTTCATTTTTTGTTAGATTGATTTCAAATTTTTCACAAACAATAAATGGATAATGTACTTCAACATATCAAACGGGGTTTTGAGTTATACATTTGGGGGGGGGGGATATTTTAATATTTTTGGACTTTGTAGTTTTTAGATAGTCTGATTTTTTAAGTTTTGCGTTTAGGTCAGTTACATGCAAACTATCAAAGCTATCACTTTGAAAGTTGGAATACCTGTTCACTATCAAATGTACAATAGAATGAAGGAAGAGTTTTACAAGTTACATAACCCTGTCATGTATTTTGACTGGGTTATTGCCCCTTCTTAACTTTGAAAGTTTCACACACACAATATTTTTGTAATAGTGAACATAATGCAACCAAACTTAGTGTATAGGAAGTATTTATGAATATTTTTTAAATTGGATTGTGTTTTGGGGCTGCTGGGGTTAAGGTCACTGTTACTAAAAATAGGAAAACCGTAATATATTCAATATCTTTAGTTACAGTTGACATAATGTAACCAACTTTTGTTGGAGGTAAGTATTTAAGAAGATCTTTAATGGGGTTGTGCTTTGGGGCTCCTGGGGTCATTGTCAATGTCACTGTAACTAAAAATAGAAAAACAATAATATGTTGAATATCTTTACTTACAATTTATCATCACCATTATCATCATCATCATCATCATCATCACCATCATCATCATCATCATACAATATGAGTACGAGTTTGATGTTGATTGTTGATTCAACAAAGCAGCAGAATTTTCGTCAGATATAATGTCGTTTGAATAATGGTTAACTCACAGTCTTCCTTTTTGGGTCGATTGTTAAAATCTAACCAAAGTTAACAGAGTATATCGGCCCCTTACGGCCGAACGCACAACATACAAACAAGTAGTTCCATATAAACAGTTGTTAGGCATTATAGCGATTTCTGTTTTCAAAATTATATAGTAATAAATCTAAATAATTTAAAAACATTTCAGAATAGAATAATATTATTTCGTTGTTATTCTTTAAATGTGTAATTAATTGTAAATACTATTAATGCCCGAACGAACGACTTGGACATACAAGTTTATAACAACTCGTTTTTTACCAGTAATTCTATAGTCGGCGGACATAGAGCAGTTGGTAGAGGTGCTGGAAATTGAAATGCGCTGACTTACTGCGGCGGACGCGAGTTCGATACCCATCTATTACAGTTTTTTTTTTTACATTTTTTTTCTGTTTTACTTATAATTTTAAGACTTTAAACCATTTTCAATGTTTTACAGCAAATAATCATAGAAAACTTCATTCATGTCAAACTTATAGGGATAATGTTAATAAGACATATTGTCTACATATTATTCGATAACAGTAAAGTTCAGTCAGTAGTCGTGTCAGGTTTTGCTTGTACAACCAGAATTGGTTTCCTTGGGTTCTTTTCGGGCCATGCCTCATCATCAATCATCACCAATTTCTAGAATATTTACATGTCGGTTTTGTTTGTGGGCCCGCTGTGATACTTTGTATCACTGTTTTTCTTGTTCAGTTATGAATTTACTCTGTGTCTTCTTTGATCTTGCTCATTGTTCAGTTTTTGCCTACAATTTAGGATAGGAATTTATTTTGTATTATTGACACAATACACTAAACCCTATGGGAAAATCCCGTAACTTTTGAATGACATTAAAAGTTGTGCAAACTTTGAATTTTCAGTTCAGGTTTGTAAAATTCCACTTCTCAGTTACCATTCACAGCTATGATACTTTATAGGGTAGTTGAACATACATGTAGTCACTGAATGCAAAAGGTAAGCACATGGGTTCCTATCAAAAGTAAAGTTTACACATATGGTTAAAGGTCAAACTCTGTGGACATTTGTGTCTCCAGTTTGTTGATAACTTTACTCATGCATGGGTTGCCCTGATATTTACACATGTATGTGTACAGTCTGTGTTGTTCAGAGACAATCGACCCTCCAGCACTTTCAGTCCTTTGATTGTATTTGTGCTTATTTGGTCCACCACCCTCAGTCGAGGTATATAAGCAGACTGATGCAGTACGACCCGATACGGTCTCTTCCATTCAAGGCTAAGGTCTCTGTCAGATCACAGCGGCAAACAGTCGAATAACCAATTGCCGAGACATACTGTATCACCAGGATGCCTTTTTCTGTGCTCCTTATAGTTGACCATTTGGGAGCGCAGCTCAAAGAAGTCAGCCGTTCATTAATCAAAACCTCTGTCTGGCTGAGATTATTCACCTGAGGTAAAGAAGGTTTCAATATTTGACCTTGATTGCAAAATTATTCTGACTATAACCTCTGACAAAACACAGTGGTTGCATGCATGCAAGTCTTTAAATTTTTGTGTAATTTTACATCTGTTTCGCATTAAAGCCTCCATATCAGTTTGGAAAGTTACGTCGAGTACAATTTGCACTGGGAAAAATATGCGACAAATAAAGAAAATGTGCATCAAACGTATTTCACGGTGGAGAATCACATGATCAAAATAATCTCTAAACAAATATAAATATATGAAAAATTCTATAAAATGATGAAAGCTGCTCAGCTGTGAATATAAAAAGTAATCTATCTTATGACAGCGTTAACGTATTCTAG
The DNA here is from genome assembly GCA_022818135.1 of Saxidomus purpurata. Lineage (NCBI taxonomy): Eukaryota > Metazoa > Mollusca > Bivalvia > Venerida > Veneridae > Saxidomus > Saxidomus purpurata. The sequence continues at coordinate 40,962,705 of JAFMSR010000011.1, forward strand.
AACAACTCAGGTCTCAATAACAATCACCTTCTGATTGTGCTGAACACTTCAAAAATAAATTAGTTCAGTGTCCAGAAGTGTTTATCACAATCTGAAGGAGACTATGATTGAGACCTACGTTGTTCTAGAATACGTTGATGTTGCCATAATGATAGGCTACATTTCATATTTAAAGCTAAACAACTTTCATTATTTTTTAACATTTTCACAGATTTACTTTTGTTTAGAGATTATTTTGATCACGTGATTCACCACCGTGTATTTATATTGTCTGTCCTTCTGTCTTCATATTAATTAAAGTTGTGGGGTCGGAGCTGGCATTTTCAGATGACTTGTATAAGGCAGTCAGTTTATCCTTGTATATTCTTTTCGAAGCTATCCATGCGAAATCAACTATGGCCAACCATGGTTGACCAAGGTTAAACCACATGGTTGACCATTGCCCCAGAACCAATGGATGACCAGTTGACCATAGTTTTCCGTTTGTATAAATTGGCACCACAGTCAAGCATGGTTGACCATAGTCATATATGACCATGGTTCAGAACTACCATGGTTGTAAGTGCCTAATCAACCATAGTTGGAGATGGTTAACCATAGTCACAGAATCACTCTGGTTGTTACAATACCGTAGTCTTTCTTAGGACTGGGGAATAAATTGAAGTAAAAAAACAAAATGTTGACATCAAGTTGCAAAAAAGATTCCAGCTCTTTGCGTGCTTTGGCTAGCTATTACACAGCTATTAAGTTATAGAAATAAATATATTTTTTTATATTTGTGATACATTTATTAAAAATTTACTTTTAGTTGTAATGCTTTGTATTTTCTTGGATGTATTATAAACATTTCCTCATTGTCTATAACAATATATAAAAATACAAAACTGTCAAAAAAATGAAATTGCCTCTTTAAGCTATAAATTGTTAACTAAAGGGAGGTAATTACAATAATAATGAACCATGGTTGCTTATGCTATACAACCATGGTTGTATATGGTTAAATAGTCACAGCCAAAGAGTCCACTGTTGACTATTGTTAACCATCTCCAACCAGTGACACAGGATAATTGTTTGACTAACAGTTTTGATTAACAATGGTTGACAATTGTCAAAACAGAATATTATAAGTCAATCTGATAGTGGCCATATCTAACCATGGTTGACCAGAGTCAAACATATATTTAGCATAGTCAACCATGGTCACTTCTGTGACCATGGTGACCACTACAGTCAATCTGATAGTGACCATATCCAACCATGGTTGACCATGGTCAAATTAAATTTACCATTGTTCATACCATAGCTGATCCATTACAATGGTCAGCCATGGTCATATTTCGCAGGGGAAAAGTTTGAACGTCCTTCCTTACATTTTGGATCCAATCGTGGTACAAAAGGGTACATCCGTCCTTTCTTACATTTTGGATCCAATCGCGGTCAAAGGGTTCTGCCTTAGGGGGCCATTTTGGATCCAATCGCAGTACAAAAGGGTACATCCGTCCTTCCATGCGGTACAAAAAGGGTACATCCGTCCTGCCTTACATTTTGGATCCAATCGCGGTACAAAAGGGTACATCCATCCTTCCTTAGATTTTGGATCCAATCGCGGTACAAAAGGGTACATCCATCCTTCCTTACATTTTGGATCCAATCGCGGTACAAAAGGGTACATCCATAGGAAATTTATAATGTACAGCATTAATTAACGTATCACAGTCTTACAGACACACATAACACTAAATCTTAAGTGAATTGTCTGAATTCAGACTTCAGGGTGAAAGATCAGAATTATTTCTTCATAAATCTATTTCCAGAAGTTTCAGATAATTGTAAGGTTTGCCATTGGGTCTCATGAAAAATGATTAAATAATCGCCGACCAAAATGTTATTTTGCATTTTGTCTGGGTAGGGAAAGAATTAACGTCACTTCAAACAACAAAGAATGTCCTTTCTGTACCAAACGCTTATTTTTTAGATACTTATAAGGAAAAGCCATTTTTCTTCTATTGAAAATATACATATTGTTTGGTAAATAGGTTTTATACCGAGACCATATGTCACCATTCAAGTCAAACTGATACCATTTGCATACAGTGTTCATGCTACAAAGATAAATATATCGAGCTTTGTTCAAAACAACGAAATTGACAAAAATGGGAAATGTTTCGTCTGCCTAGCTCCGCTGATCTTCATGTTATTCTCGGAACTGTCAATATTGCAGATAATAATGGGGCTCGAAGATCCAATACAAGAACAAGCTGACAGGTTTTAGACAATAGTAAAGTCCCTCTGAATGAACAAAATCTTGTTCTCTTCCAGCTCAATGCACTTCCACTCATTCAATAGCCTTTATCCTGCTAACTTTCTAAAATGGATTTATCAAACTTTCTTGGACCTAACAATTGATTGGTGAAAGGAAATTGCATGCATGCTCAGTAAAAATTCACTGATTGAATAACAAATAGTAAAGATCCGGAGTATACAGCACAGTTGTGCAGGCTGATCATGATCTGCACTGAAAATTTAGAATCATGTGTCACCAGCAGGAAAAGAGAAGGGCCATATATATCTTTTGACTGTAGTTGTTTGTTTCTATTTTCGAAGGATACTTCAAAACGAGACATCATTTTGTTTTTTAGTGTTTGAGCTATTTCCCACAGGATTTTAAGAAAACATGATTGATAATGATTTTAAACTGAAGCTGTTGATTTGATAGATGATGTATTACAGTACTCAGACAAACCTTTTTAAGAAAGATTATTCTTTAATGTATCGGGAATGTTTTGCAATAGAAAGATGACAAAAATTGGGATATATCGCAGCCGTATTGTCAAACCTGTGTTTAAGTCGTCCCCGCTCAAATTGAAAAATTATATTACAGAAGCTGCCACTTAAAGTAGATGTCTAAACAGAATGCAAGTACAGTAAAACCTGTGAACAATTTAACAACTAGCCTGAAGGAGGTAAAGTGGTCTTTGATGACAGATGGTGTTTCTTCACAGGTGCACAGTCTTGACTGTATATTTCTGTTTAAGATGAAATAGTAGTGACAGCCTTTATCTGTGCTGTGGTTATAAAAACAGTGCTCAGATGCAATGGGATCAATTTTGTTTTGAAACAACATTTTTTTTATTACAATATCATCCCATGTTTGACTTTATTGCCCAAGTGGGTTACCAAAATTGCTGAGGACATCGATGATTTTGCATTTGTGACCAATGCAGATCATGATCATTCTGTTCCCTCTGATATACAGATACTAGTAGAAAATTTTCAGCGAATTAACGCCAAGACATGAACATTGAATGGTGTAGACTAAACTGTTTGGAAGACAAGTTCATTTCAGATTTTAGTGGGGTAAGGGTTAACTAATGGTCTCCATAATTATAATACAGTCTATCCTTCCCAGATAACACATCCCTAGCTAGAGCAACAGCCTCCATAATAAGACACACATTTTCTTTCCAGTTGCGTCAATTATTTAAAGAATCAACCTCTCCAGAGCAACACGTCTCTCTACAGCAAACACATTTCTGTGTTCCCAAGGGTGTTTGTTCCCGACACTGGTTGCACTGTATAATATATCATATAAAAATTAAGATAGAAACAAGACGAATATTGATGCAAAGCATTAAAGGCGCTGCACATGTTTTTGAAACATGATTTAAAGGAAGCAGAGGCATTTTAGAATATCAGCAGTGTTCCCACTCAGTATTTTTTTCAAGGGTATACTTACCCCCTGGACACAAAAAGTGGGGGTAAATCTCAATTTTTGGGGGTATGAAAATTATAAGATGGACAAGCGCTGCTTTTTTAAAAATTTTTACAACCCCCGACAACCACTTGTTCTGAAACCGTTTCGGGTACTTTTTCCGACTTTTAACTATACTCGTAGTTGTGTCAATACTCGTGGATGGCAACTCTTCACATTGTTGTCGGGCATCATTTATTTTATTCGCTGTGAAGCCGAACATAATGCTTTTACTTTTTTGCAGACGAAGCCCGGATCATTAGATTGGTCACACTTTTAAAGTGCTAATATTATTTCCCAGAGCATTAAAATATGAAACCCGTCTATATTTTATGACGTCAACGGTAAATCACCACAAGTTATGCCGATCGATTGGCTGAGAAAGTATAATTTCCATGATCTATTTTTAGAACATACAGAGGGATTCCAGCTTAACCTATTCGTCCTCGGCATTTTCGTACGCGCGCGATCTCGCACATGGTGAAAATTATATGCTCGATATTTATTTTTTTTGCGTGATTTACGTAATAATTTACGAGAGTGGGAACACTGATCAGTAAACAACCTATGAACGGGAAAAACCAAATTGTTACATTATTTATTTGTAACTGTTATCATAATAAGTAAAACACCACATTTACTACAGTCTAACCAAAAAAATAGACGAATCATAAAACAACTTTCCGTATAATGGCACGATGACGTCCATTAAACAACGCTGCAGATCGTGGTCAGTAGATGCTTTTCGATGCAGACGAAATCCACGTGATTAATAATGTCTTTACAATTGGTCAGTTGTTAGCGATGCTTTACATAACTTTAAAACCCCGTGTATTGCATAGCTAGGTGAACGGTCATTTTTACAATGCCTACATTAGTATGTAGAAATTAAAATGGGTTTTCATTGATTATTCACGTTGAAGACATATGCTTTTAAACTTCAAAATGTTTAAATTTAGCAAAACAACTATCGAGACGTTTTTCTGAACTTTGATGAATCTGGTCGTAGGGTCAGTAAACAAAGCTATAAAAAAAATGTAACCTTCAAGTTTGAGGAAAAGTTATTAAATATCCTATGAATATGTTGAAAGATTTGAATTAATGGCCGAAGGGCCGTATGCATTTGGTATAGTATTGTTTGTAATCAGTTAATACTATTTATTTATTCATTATAGGGAGTTTGTTCAAACTTAACACATAGTTTTTAATTACAATAATAATGTTGGCTATTCGATTATGCAACCCCATGGTACAAAATTAAAACCTATTCAATACTGGCGCTAATAATTAAAGATCAGCTAGGTGATCCAATTAAAGAAGTAAGAAAAAAGTAAGAAGCCAGTTTTTTGAGTGATTTCAATTCTATTAACACAATCATGTTAATCTGGTACTATTTGTCAAGTACCTCAGTTGCCAAGTCAATTAGTCAGAAAACTGCAAACGATATTTCAACATGTTGGACTGATTCTCATGTATTTAAAAGCTTGAATATTTATTTATGTTTTGCAGAATTATGAATATATCAATCACTGGTTTTCTGTCACAATTTGCAGAATTATGAATATATCAATCACTGGTTTTCTGTCATGTTTTTTTCATGCATTATAGCCTGATACTTCATTTATTTATTATAACACATCCTAAAAATGAAATAAAAATGTTCCCCTTTTTGCACTCAATTAAAAAAAATATGTTAATGCTTCAGAAGACTCTGTTATTAATGGCTTGTAAGTGGCAGTTAATTCTCTAATGAGCATCCCAGACCCTTCTCATATGTCTCATTTATTTAAACTCTGGCCTAATTTATTGTTTGAAGTTAGCATCTCCTTAATTTGAAATTAGTTGCTATTTTTATAAACTGTCAATTTCAAATCAAAGGACTGAAAGTGCTGGAGGGTCGATTGTCTCTGAACACATGTAAATATCAGGGCAACCCATGCATGAGTAAAGTTATCAACAAACTGGAGACACAAATGTCCACAGAGTTTGACCTTTAACCATATGTGTAAACTTTACTTTTGATAGGAACCCATGTGCTTACCTTTTGCATTCAGTGACTACATGTATGTTCAACTACCCTATAAAGTATCATAGCTGTGAATGGTAACTGAGAAGTGGATTTTTACAAACCTGAACTGAAAATTCAAAGTTTGCACAACTTTTAATGTCATTCAAAAGTTATGGGATTTGCCCATAGGGTTGAGTGTATTGTGTCAATAATACAAAATAAATTCATATCCTAAATCGTTGGCAAAAACTGAACAATGAACAAGATCAAAGAAGACACAGAGTAAATTAATAACTGAACAAGAAAAACAGTGATACAAAGTATCACAGCGGGCCCACAAACAAAACTGACATGTAAATATTCTAGAAATTGGTGATGATTGATGTTGAGGCATGGCCCCAAAAGAACCCAAGGAAACCAATTCTGGTTGTACAAGCAAAACCTGACACGACTACTGACTGAACTTTACTGTTATCGAATAATATGTATACAGTATGTCTTATTAACATTGTCCTATATAAGTTTGACATGAATGAAGTTTTCTATGATTATTTGCTGTAAAACATTTAAAATTGTTTAAAGTCTTAAAATTATAAGTAAAGCAGAAGAAAAATGTAAAAAAAAAAAAATGTATTAAATGGGTTTCGAACTCGCGTCCACCGCAGTAAGTCTTTCAATTTCCAGCATCTCTACCAACTGCTCTATGTCCGCCGAATATAGAGTAATTGGTAAAAAACGAGTTGTTATAAATTTGTATGTCCAAGTCTTTCGTTCGCACATTAATAGTATTTATGATTAATTACACATTTAAAGAACAATAACGAAATAATATTATTCTATTCTGAAATGTTTTTAAATTATTTAGATTTATTATGGGGTCCGTTGTGTGTGTTTCGGGTCTTTTTTACTAACTCACTAGGAATGGTCTTGGCAAGACCCTATGTTTTTGGGGTCGTAGTTCAAAGGTCAAGGTACATGACCGTTGGTCAATTTCTGTCGGATGAAACTGAGTTCCTTTTGACCTACAGCCCTCAAACTTCATAGGATGATGGTCTTTAGAGCTGAGATCCCTTTGTTTTTGGGGTCAGTAGGTCAAAGGTCAAGTCACACTACCGTGGCAATTTCGTTCCGGATGATAACTAGAGTTCCTTTAGACCTACAGACCTCAAACTTCATAGGATGATGGTCTTTAGAGCAGATGACCCTTTGTTTTTGGGGTCGTAGGTCAAAGGTCAAGTCACAGTGACGTGGCAATTTCCATCGGATGATAACTAGAGTTCCTTTTGACCTACAACCCTCAAACTGGGAGTCCGCAGTCCGTCCGCCATCTTGTTCGGACGATACTAGAGTTCCTTTTGACCTACAGCTCTCAAACTTCATAGGAGAATGGTCTTTTGAGCAGATGATCCCATGTTTTTGGGGTCGTAGTTCAAAGGTCAAGGTCACAGGACCGTTGGTCAATTTCTCGTTTTAACATATTTTAATTGGAAGCTTAATAGAGAAGGCTTTACCCTTTACATCTTGAAAAACATTAAATATAGCAATTAACTCACTAGATATAAGTAAGGTTAAAGGTATATATTTTAATGAGATTATTACAAGAAAGTGGTAGCTTTTTTGTTATAAGATGATAAGACAATGATGGGTACTGTATCAAAGGTGATGTGACTAATTTTGGTCCGCTCCAATCTCTTTACCCCTTGAAATTTTGAAAACTCACCACAAATTTACCAATTGGACGATGTGCAGAGCGCATGTGAACACCACCTTTGTTCAAGTCAAGGTCACAATTGAGATCAAAAGTCATGTGACTGTATTTGTTCTGAACAATTTCAGCAACTTTGGATGTACAGACACATTCCCCACTCAACAATGGATTTAATTATTTATCTTCACTTCTTCTCCACAATTATTTTTTTTATCCTGTCTCATATTCAATCATTGACAAACTGCCATTTGGGAGACATTTGTTTTTGTGACAAAAATAACCATCTAGTTACTATATAATTTTGAAAACAGAAATCGCTATAATGCCTAACAACTGTTTATATGGAACTACTTGTTTGTATGTTGTGCGTTCGGCCGTAAGGGCGATATACTCTGTTAACTTTAGGTCGATTTTAACAATCGACCCAAAAAGGGGAGACTGGCAGGAAAAGAAAGAACAGAAAAAAGCCAATGACATGTTCGAGAAGTTACCTAAGTTCAATAAATGCTTGCAAAAAATGATACAGATGTAGATTATGACGATTTTATAAATTGAAGGTTTCTCAGAAAGATGTGATTAATACACAGTGTATGATATGTAAGATTAATGCAAAATATTGTCTGCTTTGGTATTAAAGCCTTTTATCTCAAGAAATTATTTTTCCGATGAGCCCATCTAAAAGCAGCTGAGATGATGTGACATGTCTGTCACTTAGGTGCTTCCATTGCGATGAAATAAGATGTCTTCCATTTTGATTTTCAGTTGCAAAGCAAGATGCTCTGAAAGAATGTACTCCGGATCCGAATGCATTGGTATTTTAATTGAACAATACATCAATAAATTTCCATGTCAGACAAATAAAATATATGTGGTAAAGCATATAAATTGCAGTTTTAATGCAATAAATACTGATTCTTGATAGTAATTTTACTGGTGCATCAACAAACAATGATCAGCCATTCTTTTATTTCTCATGCACTTTAAGAATTTTCAGGAATTTACAGAATGAGACATATGCCACACTTTTCTTTTTCAATACCTGACTTTCCTCCAAAAGAAATGCATGGACTTGATCAAATTTAAGTCTTAAATTAACACATTCCCTTTAGGGACAGTCTGTTATAAGACTGCAATTTTCTGGCTACCAAGTGTATCACAGCAAAATTTAATGGATTTAGAATTACAAAGGGAAGTAACTTATGTGGGTGTAACAACTGAGGATCATTTCAATAAATGGACTTTTAAGAAAAAAGGGGAGTAACTTTGTGGATGTTTAAAGTAAATGATTTTTAAAATTAAAAGAACTGCATAAACACCATCATTGCAGCAATTAGAGTTTTTAATGGAGATAACATGACTGCTTCTTCTGCAGAGTATGATGAATTGAATATTAAAGTTTCTTGAAAAGTAGGGATTTTAAATAAACCTTACTTTTAATCTAGTTTGACATGTGGCAGGACATCAGATACTCATGATCACAAGCAATAGTATAATTTGTTTCAACAGTGTGACAAGAATGTTTAAAATATTTTTTATCTTATGTAAATTGTTTAGTATCATTTTTGTCTGCTTAAAAATGTAAATGTTATATTTTTCCATGAAATTGTTGCCAAGATGCCCTGGAATATCTACAGACTTAGTTCTTAGAAAAAAAACTAATGTAAATACTAGAGATGTAGGCTTGACATGTTCCAGTTGATAATATTGGCAGAATTATGTTTATTATGCCACAGTGTGCCTAGCAGAGTTCAATAATTGTCTGTGAAAAATGATACACTATGATCTCTAACTTTCACTTGAACCTTTGAGATGATATAAAATCACTTGTGTGATAAATTAGATAAATATTGTCTATCAAGGTCTGGACTGTATCTTTTCACTGGGTAAATGATTGCAACATTGGCCGTTTTTAAAGAAACCGGGGAGGTGATGTAATATGAGATTTCTAACTGTCCCAGAACTAGCAGACTGTGGCAAATTGATATTGACACAGGATATTCGGTTTAATGAATGCAACATTGGGTGTTTTAAAGAACTGGGCATTGGTGAAACAAGATGGGATTTCATAGTTGCCTTAAACCAGCAGACAGTGGCAAATTGATATTGACACAGGGAATTCGAGATGGTGAATTGTTGATAAATTGAAATACCAGTAGAATGGTTACCAGTTCATTGTCCACTTTATTTGGGTTGCTGAATGGGAAAAAAATGCCATTTGGGAATTTTGTCAACTAAAACTGGTTTGACTTTCAGTGGGCTAGAGGTTTTTCTTTCGACTAAAGCCTGTGTATATGCAAGATTTTTGATGTATTTGTATGACTTATAATTTCAGAATGAAGTATTGAAGTTTGAATGTCATTTAGGGAAGAGTTATATGAATTATGAATGTCTGCTGTCTGTTCTTCTTCATAGTTATCTTGCAAGAGATTGTTTATTAGACAATCACTCACAGAGCTATTATGGTGATAGCAGATTTACAGAGTTACAGTGCTATTTTATTTAAATAAAGATACAGTGTGTCAAGTAACAAGAAATATAACTTCAAAGAAAGATAAACAGCATTGAGCGGAATAAGATACCAAAGAGCCAGTCATTCCAATCCGCACCTGTGTTTTCAAGAATATCATACATATAGCAACATACAAATTCAATTCGCTGCAATTCCATTTGTAACATTTGATTGGTCCAAAAAGTAGGTATGAAGCCACCTTATTCAGCTTAATCATCAATATGCTTTAATTTAGTTGGGTGGGTGGGGTATACGCGTTCCATCTTTATACAAGAAAACAATGGCAGATGATCAGACCGTGGTATAAAAAACAGTCTCACCTGTAATGCAGGTCTGACCCTTTGGACTCCGACTACCGCATTATAATGAGGTTGCAGCGTATGATGTAAGAGCTTTTAGGCACTTTTGTGCTAATGTTCATGGCAATTCAATTCTCTCCTAACAGGAGTCACCATAGTGATAGTGACAGTGATGGAACAGAGAGACTGGGTCAGAGAGAGAGTGTGGGTCAGCTGAGTTTTCAGAACTGCTATCTCTTACAGCTGGTTGGACTGAGGCACATCCAGCATCAAGTGTCAGGCACAAGAATGCATCTGTATTGGCCTTACCAGGGATCTAACAGTAATGTCAACAAATGCCATAACATACCACTGCACCCTGCAGCCCCACTGCTTAACTGGTCTGACCCATTCTCTTATAAGAGTAAAATTAATGTATAAACACCAAGGTTAATTTATAATCAGAGATGATACACTAGACACAGACAAAATTTGTTCTCCTCTCAATTTGATTTACACAGAATGCTGATGATGAGGACTCGCCAGGAACTGATGATAAATGAGCTGCCGGGATACAGCTTCCTGGTATCTTTACGATGAGAGCAGCAAATTTGTGTACGTCATATTAAGGTCGTATGGTGAAACTGACCTATATCAACTAATTTCTATATTGACTTAGAGCAGTGTAACGGACAGCCTTCGCTACAATGTGCCCGTCTGAAACAATGGGTCAATAGTAATTACAGTTCTTCTTTGGAAGAAAGAACTACTTACCTTTCAGAGATAGTAAATGTCTTCAATTCAATGTCCCCCATTTATAAAGGTTATACTGAAACCTAAATAATGTCTAATATAATGTCGTTTTATTGAAGAAGGTTTCGAAGACATTAGTAGACAAGACTTTATTTTTACCAGCAGACGGCACTGGCTCATGGTGACAGATTTTTCATTCATTGATTGATTTGAAGCAAATTTTATAAATGTGGTCCATAAGAGCAATTATATTAGCTTGTATTTGGGGTTGAGACCTCGGCATGACTCCCACATGTGTCCAAAATAGGAGAGATTTACCTGACTGCAATTTCTAGCCAATTTCAGCCAAAGAGTGAATTTAATTGGTTGCCAAAGAGTAGGTCAATCACAGCGACCAATGAGATCTGTAGTGTGAGAATTTTCATTGAACAATATGAGGTCATATAAGAACTTTTACCATGTAATATGGAATTGATGCTTGAAATAATATTGCAAAATGGCAGTTGCCGTAAGTAATCAATTTGTTGACTGTCCAGTCAAAGAAGTCCACTGGTGGAGAAGGTTACACTCGGGAGACCTGTTTTGCATGACGATAGAGTCGGATTTCTTGGAACAATCTGCATAATTATGTAAAATCAGTTAACGTTTGATGTTGTTATGATTTAAATGACTGAAGCCAATGGTAAGCCATGCAGTAGACAAAAAACAGACTAGAGATAGAATGAGGTACTTGACCATTTAAAGCAAAATTAATGTCCTGTTAACAAACTGTAATTATACTGTCTTGTTTTGGAAGTTAGACTGTCAAGACATGTGCATTGTAGAAATTGAGCCAGATATGGTAGTATCTTAGTTGTTGTGTATATATATGTATACAGAGGCTAACATGATGTTGTTGTCAAATCATATCTGCTGTTAGGAGGGACTGGTAAAATGAAACATATAACCATCCGATTGTCTTGTAATACATCATTCAATTCCATCAATATTCTTGACTGAGATAACGGTAAAAGATCCTTATTTTATGTCCTGTTGTCTAGGATTGACTCTAACAACTATTATTTTATTTTGTGTTGAGACATTTTCATACTCTTTATGACATTAAGTGAAACTGATGTGATGTCATATCAGTCTGTTCTTTATATGTGCCAGAACAAGAGCTGACTCAAAAAGCTGTCGGTGACTATAGGTTGTTCTGAATGGTTGTCATGGTAATGTATGGCATTGGAATGCTCTTTAAATGTCTACCG